>VSMD01114551.1:0-281852 GCA_008750895.1 Mirza zaza
CTTTATTGCCCAGGCTAGAGTGAGTGTCGTGGCGTCAGCCTAGCTCACAGCAACCTCAAACTCCTGGGCTCAAGCCATCCTGCTGCCTCAGCCTCCCAAGTAGCTGGGACTACAGGCATGTGCCACCATGCCCGGCTAATTTTTTTTTCTATATATATTAGTTGGCCAATTAATTTCTTTCTATTTATAGTAGAGATGGGGTCTCGCTCTTGCTCAGGCTGGTCTCGAACTCCTGAGCTCAAATGATCCGCCCACCTCGGCCTCCCAGAGAGCTAGGATTACAGGCTTGAGCCACCGCGCCCGGCCTTGAATTCTTTCTTTCTTTATTTTTTTAAGCAAAAACACACATTTATTTACTAACCAAAGACTCCTAATTAAACCAACACTTTGAAATAGCTGAATGTAAAATGTTTGTGGTAAAGATAATTAAACACGGTAATGAAAAACAGAAACAAAAATGAACAAGCCGGGTGGAAAAATTTGTCACTTGAACTGAGATGTTCCTTCTCGAAGCTCATTGCTGTCCAAACCCACAATGACATTTTTATTCTGCTTTTTTCATACATCTGAGTACGGGTGACATTGTCCATCATGCATTCCACTGCTACTTTTTTTTGTCTTCCACTTTTGTTGTCTACCATGTTTTTCTCTCTCATTCCATTCCTGGTGCTGAACCAATGTACCATTTATGAAGTTGCAGACAGTCTGAGCTTTTCTCCTGTCAGCTGTAATTCCTTCAAACTTCTCTCCAAGTTTAGAAGAAGACTGTGCTATTTTCAAAGTGCTCTCCGTTTTTATGGTGAGGCTTTTACCATCAGATGGGATGGCACCATCTGGTTTCTGGTTTCGCCATTGCACCAGTTTTTTGCATGACCATTCTCACTCCTACTTCCTACAGGTAGTTGCTGTCTGCCAGGCACACCTTCCTAGCAGCCACTGCTTGAGGACCCTGGTGGGTGACAAGCTAGCAGGATCCCGTGGGGAGTGAGTGCCCTCCTGCTTGAATTCTTAATAGTGGAGTTCACAAAACTGCAGCCTCCCACCTCCTGTGCATTTCTGACTTATTTCAACTTCAGCCTCCTGGATGGCTCTCCCTTTCTCAGAAGGAGATGGGGAGATGAAATTAAGGAAGAACATTCTATGGGAGTCTGCTGCACCAGTGATGAGCTTTCCCCTGAGGGTGGGGAAGTGAGAAGAGATTTCCTTAGCAGTGGTTCTCAAACTTCAGTGTGCAGAAAATCACTGGGGTGCTTTGTAAAAAACATCATTTCTAAAAAAATATCTACCCCCCCCCAGTTGATTCTGATTCATTAGTTCCAGGGAGGGGCCCAGAAATTTGTATCTTAGCTCTTCAGATGAACCTGAGGCAGGTGGTCTAGGGAACCCCAACCACAACTGTGAACACTAGGAAACATCTTTTGCTTGTTCCATAGTAAGTGTGTCACTCCCAGGTTGTCATTGTCACAAGCCAACCCGAGTCAATCTGCCCAAGCACAATTCTTGGGCACTTTTCAGTGGTTAATGGTAGAGCCAAAGAAACTTGAGGTGGAAGAGTCTAGCTGTTCCTTCTCTTCCCTGCCACCATTTTCTAATGCAAGTAAGTCTCAGACTAGACTCATACTTATGGTTATTAAGTCTGCATTTATGATTAAACAGGCATCTGCTCTGTTAACTTAAATAAGTCCCTGCTGTCTGTCCTTGTAGATCCTCTGACCTCCTACCAAAGTTTCATTGAAGACAGAAGCAACACAATTCCAAAGGCAGGATCCTGTTACCCTGATAATTGGCATCAGGCCATTAAAGACCTCTTGACTAGTGGCTGGACACAGGACTACTTGGGGGTAAAGTCCCAGAAGCCATGCTAGGTGCAGACCTAGCAGGTCTCCATCGGTTGACATCCCTGAGTGTTTCTCAACAATTTGAGCCAACCCCCATATTGTGGATATCTTTAATTTAATAAGAAGAACTCATTTCCACCATTCTTCATGCTAATAAAAGTTCACCAGTAAAAGCCCAGTTTGGACCAGCAAATTGGCAAAGTCTTAGATGCGATCAAGACCTGGATACTCACAGGACGAGGGGAGGCTGACCCTGGAGCATGGCCACCCTCTGAAGGACTTCCCCTGAGCTCACACCTTCACTTGGCTTCCTCCTTCCCTAATTCCCTTACTGGCTCTTCTGGAAGGCACTTCCACAATAAATTATTTTATAAGAATCCTTCTTTCTGGGTCTGCTTCTGGGGAACCGGTGGGCTATGCATTTCTGCAAGGCGGTCATTCTCTGATTTGAGAGCAAATCAGCATCACCAGAGGTGCTGGTTAAAAAGGCAGATTTCAAGGTCATATCACAGAGACTGTGATTCAGCAAGGTGGGGGCAGGAATCTGCAATTTAGCAAGCTCTTTGGGGGATCCTGCTGTCGGTGGTCCTGGGGCTTCTTTCTGAGAAGCACCACTGTAGCCCTCAGGAAGCCTGAGTCACCAGTGATGGCCTGATGTGAGCTTGAACTCCTGTGGCCCCATCCCTGCCTGGACATCTGCTGACCCGACAACTCCAAGTGGCTTGGCTTCAGCCAGGGTCAAAGGGCTGCTATCTACAAGCCAACTGGCACTCTCCTGGTATCAGACAGATCCTCCAGGCCTGGGATCGTCTTGGCCCCAACCCAAGAGGGGTGCTTTGCAGAGACCTGCTTGTTTGAACGTCTAGGAACCAAGAGACCCTTGCTTGGCACCCATCCTTCTACTCTTCTTGCTGGCACCTGCCCAAGTTGCCCAGTTTTCATTTCTTGGTTATTGAGTCTCTCTCTCTCTCTGTCTCTCTCTCACATACACACACACACACACACACACACACACCCCTTTGTTTCGGGTCTCAAAGACATGGGGGTGGGACAGAACCCCCAAACAGCCATTTCTGGCAGTACATCTAGTAGTTGCACACACAAGCATTATTGTCACACTTCCTGGGTTGAATCTGGGCTCCTTCCAATCTCACTAGCTTTGAGACTTTGGGCAAGTTATTTAATCTTTTCATGCCTCATTATTATCTTTTTTGTTCTAAAAAATGGAAATAATGAGTAACTACCTCTGAGAGTTTATTTGTTGCTGATAAAATGCCTGGCACCTAGCGAGTGCTTAATAAACATTAGCTAATCTTACTGTGCAGGCAGAACAAACTCCCCTAATGCCCAGCCAGACAGGTCAGCTGGACATGGTCAAATGTTATTTGCACCCTCATAGAAGCAACAGAGTGTGTCACCCAGGGGCCCTCGTGACTGCTCTCTGCAAGGTAGCAATGGGCAAGTGGGGGTGGGAATGAGCCGAACAAAAGTTTTTAGCTTTGCATAATTATGTTTTGACTGCGGGCAGACACAGGGACATTTTGACTGTAAGGATAGCCAAGGGGACGGGAGAACTGTGGGATTTGTGCTGGAAACAAGCCTTGCTCAACACACACTCACACACGTCTTATCATACATGCACATGCAACTCATACACACACACACCTCCTCATGCATGCATAGGCACACTCACACACTCTCTCACACACATTCACATACAGTTTTTCATACATGTGTATCCACATTCACACACTTTCTACACACACATACACATTCTCATAGATATATATGCACACACACACACTGTCACATATGTTCTTACAGCACACATTCTTACACTCACACACATGTTCTGAGACAGACAAGCACACGTAGACTCACTTTCACACGTACACCCCACACCAACCCGCTTGTGTACTCACGCACACACACACTCACACGCCGTCACCCACGCCTGCTGTGCAGGCAGAGTTAGAGAGGGCTCCCTGGGTGTGGGTGGGTGGCAGCAGCTGAGGACAGAGGAGCAGGACAGGAGGAAGTCCAGGATCACTCTTGGATCACTACGAGCCAGGTAAAACCAGACTCGATCCTGTGTCTTCTGGGGGAGGCTGCCCAGGGCAAAACCAAGCCTCTTACAGAGCCAAAGAACCAAGCCCCACACTAGGGACTCCAGCAAAATGTGGTCACAGGGAGGAGGCAGGTTTGCTGGAATCTGCCCTGGAGGCACCAGCAGCAGCACCAGCGGTAGAAACGAGCAGCGAGGTGCCAGGCGCTGTGCCACCTGATTGTACTGCCTCTTATTAAACAATGACTGGTAACACCACGGTCCTGTGTTGCAGAGGAAGAAACTGAGGCACAGTGGGCTCCTCAGCTCATATGCGTGAGCATCAAGCACAGACCCAGGTGCCCCAGGGGAAGTTGGCAGCCACCTCCTGCGCCCCTGCCACACAGAGGGGTGTGTGAGCTGAACTTTGGGGCCGGTGTGTGGGTGGGGTCGGGGTGGGGCCCAGCACGTGGACAGAGGCAGCTGGATGGGAAGTGTGTGGCCTGCTCCAGGGAATGGAGGGCGCCAGGTGAGGAGGAGGGCTTGGGTCTGGGAGCGACTTCAATGCTCGATGATTCTCATTTAGAAGTTTTGCTTTTGTTTCTGCCCTGTGGGCGCCGGGAAGAGCAGGGGCCTGGAGAAGATGATTCTGACGGGGTGGGCGGAAAAGGGCAAAGAGCTGAGGAGGCAGCTCTGGTGCGGCTCACCAGAGGGGAAGTGGGACAAGTCGTGCCTGGGGGCCCAGCGGGCAGGGCTTCCTGACTGATGCAGGAGGTGGCTGTGGGGAGGGAGAGGGCAGGCCAGGACGGACGGAGTGTTTCTAGCAAGGCAGCTGGCAGGCCGGTGGGGCGGGCGACCCAAGCTAGAGGTGCAGGAGGAGAACACACAGCAGGAGAGGTGCAGAGGAATAGGGCACGGGAGTCCTCATGTGAAGGGCCTCAGGGGGCAGGCTCGGGGACACTCCGCTCAGAGGCTCTGCTGCCCCTGGGGCTTGTGGGGCAGGCACGTGGGGCAGTGCCCTGAGGAGAATGCCCTCGTGGGAGGCGGGACAGCTGCCAGTGCCGGACGCCGGAGCGGTCAGGCAGAATATTCCTGGAAAAGGAGGGCCAGTGTGTGCATGTTGGGAGACTGCTCTTTGTCCTTCCTTCCTGGGGACCGTGATTCCCCTACGGGGAGGAGTTCAGGGCTGCTTTGCTCAGCTGACCTCTCCCCAGTGTCACCACCGCGGGCTGAGCTCACTCTTCTGACTCCCGGCTCTCCCCACACCTCACAGATGCTGGGACAGACCAGGGGCCTGTGGGTGAGACTGAGCCCCGAGCTGAGAACCCCTGAGATGGGGGAGAGGCAGCCAGAGAGATCCCCACCCGGACCCGAAGGGAGCTGGACTTGACATTGCTCGAGTGTCTCCTCTCCGCCCAGCCTGGGCTCAGCCCCCAGGTGCACGTGCACAGCGGTGGTGGATGTGGCAGAGGGACACAGCGGGCAGCTGCTCAGCCCGGAAGAGAAGGGAACCCTGCCACTGTGACAGCAGGGATGGACCTGGAGGACACGATGCCGAGAGAAATAGGCCAGGCATAGAGACAGGTGCCACGTGACCTCACCTCCACATGGAATCTTGGGGAAGTGGAGAATAGAAAGGGCATTCCCAGGGGCTGAGGGGCAGAATGGGGAGAGGCTGCTCGAAGGGTGCAAAGTCTCAGGGAGGCAGGAACAGCACCTTTCGGAGACCTCTTGCCGCACAGCACGTTGACTACAGTGAATAATATGTAACGTGCATTGCAAGCTTGCTGAGAGAGTAGATTTTAAATGCACCTGCCCCCCAAAATAAGTAGGAGGCGATGACTATGTTAATTAGTGTGAGTTGATCATTCCATAATGTATACATATATCAAAAGATGACATTGTATCCCATATATACAATTATTATTTGTAGAATAAAAATGAAAATCTGTAAATGAGACTCAGTCTCTGCTCTCAAGGGATTCAGAGGCCAGCAAAAGAGAGGCTCGTGCAAGCAGCGTGGGACCGTGGTGGCGTAGATGCTGTAGATGAGACACCAGTTGTAGAACCAGAGGGGAGGGACGGATCGCTTCCTTCTGGAAGGGTCAGGGAACACCGCATGGCACTCTTCACACCTCGAATGGTGAGTAGGACTTTCTGGGCACACAGGGACAGAGGGCAGGGTGGGGTCTGGGGGAGGCAGGACATTCTCTCCGAAGAAAATCACACCAGGAACAAAGGTGGTTTGGTGCAGAAACTAAGGGAACGGATGGGTGTGGCAGCAGGTGGTTGGGGTCAGCTATGAGCGACCCTGTGGCTCGTGTGAATGGCAGGCATCCTCCTGCAGCAGGGCACGGTGGGCCTGAGATGACGCGAGGCTCTGTGTCTGCGCTGTCTGGCACGGCAGCCACCAGCCGTGTGTGGCCTCTGAGCACTTACAGTGCGGCTTGTGCGGCTGAGAAACTGAATTTTTACTTAACTTTATTTACCTTTAAGTTTTAATAGTCACATGCGACTAGTGGCTCCTGTACAGGGCGGCACAGCTCTACGCAACAAGGAGCCACTTAGATGGGGAGCAAGGCAGTATGGGAGTGTGTGAGATGTGATTATAAACATACAACTCATAACCACCTTGTGCCTGCGTCGGTTTCCTGGAGCTCCTGTACCAAAGTATCACAGGCTGGCTTTGCTTAAACAACAGAAGTTTATTTCCTCACAGTTCTGGAGGTTGGAAGGCCAAGATCAAGGTGTCGGCAGGGTTGGATCCTTCTGAGGGCTGAGGGAGAACCTGTTCTCTCCCTCTCTCAGCATCTGGTAACTTCAGGCATGCCTGGGTTTGCAGATGGAATTCTCCCTGTGTCTTCACGTGGTCTTCCCTCTGTGTGTGCCTTGGCTGCAAACTGGCAAGGGGCAGGGAGTTAAGCCCCGGGACAACTCCTGACCAGTGGAGGATGGGAACCATGGACAAATATTCCTCTCACTACAACCTTCCAGTAGACAATTAGGAGGTGCATTTTTTACATGGCTCCTCAGAGGCTACCAGTGGGATCGGGCCTCAGTTTCCCACAGTGGAGACCGCTTATAAGGTACTCTTGCGTCAACCTTCTCCCTCTCTTCCTTTCTCCCTCCCTTCCTTTCTTCCTTCTTTCTTCCCCTTTCCTCACTCCTGTTTCCTGAGGTCTCTACAAAAAATAAGCCACCTGCACGCAAGAGGCTTTACTTTTCTGGGGGAGCTCAGGTTAAGACAGGCTTGGAAGCTCCACCAAGGCTTCTGTTTGAAGGAGAAACCTGACCTCAGAGCTGCATGGAATTTTAGTAAATTTAGACTGGAAGAACCCCGAGAGATCATCTAGCACATCCACTCATTTAACAAGTCTAGAAACAGGCCAGAGACCTACCCAAGGCCATCCCTCAATCCCACCAGCCCATGGATAATCTGAAATTTCTGCTCTTCGAGAAGTGAGCTAATCTATATGAAAGCACAGTGCTTAACACACAGCAGGTGCATGGTAAATGTCAAGATAAAATAACACAGGGAGAAGAGTGTAAAAGGTCAGCTGTGAGACTGTATGAAACATTTCCATATGTCCCTGTGGCAAGTCCCTGCCTCCAGGTTTGTGTGTCTCTCCACCTGCTCTCACTTTTCTGGGCTCCAATTTGCACAGATGATTCAAGGGAGCTCTAGTTGGTTATAGACACTCCAAGAAAGGCAGCTCTTTGGGGAGAGGGAACAAGTGAAAAGTCTTAGTGCAAACCTTGTTCTTCAATTTCTACATCAGGGGCAGAGAATTTGAGCAAAGGCAGCATTGCTTCCTGGGAATTGATTCATGCCTTTTGGGATCAACCCAGTTCAAATAATTTAGATCAATTCCACAGGTCTTTTTGCCAGGAGCTTCCTAAGTCTGAAGAGTTCATAACAACTGATATGATCTGGTCCACGCTCTGGGAAGTTCATGGTCCTGTGGATCATAAAGGTAATTTTCCTGAGGAAAATTCCATGGACCAAATTCATTGCAAACAGCAGGCACTGGAGATGGGTACTCCTTAACCTTTAAGAAAGTTCCTGCTTCAGGGAGAACACAAAAAATAAATGAAGTGAGAGAAGGATGAAAGTCCATGTATGTTAAGTGCTTGTGATAGAGGTTTAATCCTCAGAATGACCTTCCCACTCTCTATTGACAATATTGATGAAGTCATGCTAATTGGATCTGTTAGCAGGAAGCGGTCATTCTAAGACACATTCATGCCAGAAAGTGGCAGACAAGATCCACAAAGATTCAAAGATTTACTACATCAAGTGAGTTTTCAGGGATCCACTGGTTTAGAGCATTCCCAAACATCCCTCTAAGGTGAATGACAAACTGTTACACCTTGGACCTGCTACCCTACCCTTTCCTTACTGCTAGGTCATTTTAGGCTCTGCACACTAATGGACTAGCAGGTAAAGAAAGAGGAGTTACTCTGCTGGTGGAGGTAATAGACCCTGATTGATAGGAGCAACTGTGGTGGCTTCTGTACGATGAAGGGCATAGAGGAGTATATCGGAGCTCATGGGATCCATTGGGCATCCTTGCCCAGTGATGTTGGTGATGGGGAATTTCACCACACGTGGTCTACCAAGGGCAAAGCAACTGAGGACTCAGACTTTGGAAGTGCAGCGTAGTTGTCACCCCAGAGGGGGCACCTTGCCCAGTGGCAGATGGGAGCTGATGGGTAAATGTACCGCCTTTATTTTCCCTCAGATACACAATCTTGAGATACAATTCATAAGAGTTTTCAGGTGGATGCCTGATGAAGCACGCAGTTCTCTTACCAACGCCAATTTGATGACACCGCTGAGCACTGGCTCTCCCTTCTTCACTGTTTCAGCTCCGTGTCTCCCTGATCCCTGGCATCACACCCATGAATAAACTGTGCACACGTCAGATTTTGTGGGGGCTCTGCTCTCTCAGAGCAACCTGACTAGGACAGTTGGGCTCCCAGCTGTGCCACTGTGGAGCTGTGCGATTTTAGGTTAATCTCTTTAAGTCTTGGTTTTTGTTTTTTTCCCCTCCTCTGCCACGAGAGAGATGCTCCCTGAAGCACTTGGAATCCTGGTATCAGAACAAAATGGGGCTCTGTTAGAAAAGAAGAGAAGAAGAGAGGGAGGAATAGTCAGTGGGTGGCTCAGTCCTGGGGGTGGACAGGAGGTGGTACACTAAGGAATGTTGACAAGAGTTTCACAGAGGAACTGTGAAGTGTGGACAGGGTTGAAGGAAAGCAACAAGGGGTGGTGAAGCCCTCAGTGACTAGCAGCTGGCAATAGGGACTTGCTGCCACCATCCCTCGGCCTAATGTCATCAAGTAGCACAAAAGGTAGCTGCTTGACAGGGGTGAGGATTTGGGGCAGGGGAACTCAGTAGGAGGGAGTCAGGGGAACGAATAGCCCATTTCTCTTTCCTCCCAACTTCCATCTCCCTTTGGTAACTTCCAGTGGCTGAATCTGACCAGAAGCCAGAGGGCAAGGAAGCCTGACTGGTGCAGTCCGCCTGGTCAGCCTTCTGGGCTGGAGGAGGACAGCAGAGAAGGGGCCTGCAGGGCGAATGGAGAATGTCTAGTCCAGGGGGACAGGAGAGTCTGTCCCAGTAATTTTGCTTAAAATATATAGAGATATACACAACTGGCAGGGACAAATTTGGAAATACAATTAACCCTTCATAAGCAAACTACTCGATTAGTGATAAGAGAAGTGTAGAAGGCATGAGAGTGGCCCAGTGCTGTGAGCAATGAGGGTGCCTTGGGCTTCCTCCATATGTTTCTTAGTGGAAAGAAAGAGTGTTGGTTGATTCTGTGAGTCAGTCAGAACTCCAGTCCCCAATCCCTGGGCCACGGACCAGTCCTGATCTATAGTCTGTTAAGAACCCAGGCCACAGATCTCTGCCACTCCCCCATTCCCACCCTACCCCCCACCCCCTGTCGGTGGAAAAATTGTCTTCTGTGAAACTTAGGAATGGGGATAGGGGAAGGGAGTGGGGGTGGGAGGTGCACAGCAGGAGGAGAGTTGTGGGTGAGTGAGGGTGTATGTACAGCCGTTCCCCATTGTGACTAGGCCACAGAGCTCTGCCACCACCCCCATTCCCCCACTGCCTGTGGAAAAATTGTCTTCCATGAAACGGGTCCCTGGTGCAAAAAAAGGTTGAGGACCGCTGATAGAGGAGGTGCAAAAAAAGGTTGGGGACCGCTGATAGAGGAGGTTAAGACAGCTTTCCTTTTTTTTTTTGAGACAGAGTCTCACTCTGTTGCCCTGGGTAGAGTGCAGTGGCATCATCATAGCTCACTGCAACCTCCAACTCCTGGGCTCAAAGGATCCTCCTGCTGCTGCCTCCCAGAGTGCTAGGATTATAGGCAGAGCCACCAGGCCCAGTGGAACTTTTCTATTTTACTTGCCTTCATTCCCGGAGTACGTAAGAGTGAAAGCGATTCTGTTAGATACAAATTAGTATTGTTTATAAAGGGGCTTCCTCTGTAGCTATCTCCGAAAATGAGATGCTGTGGAGACAGACAGAGGAAGGATAAGGTAGAGCCTCGAGCCTCTTGGGCTTTACATTTAAGGTGGGGAGATAATTCCATCGATGAAATAGAATAATAAAAGTAGAAAGAACTGAAATGTTAAAGCGGGACATCCAGATGAATCACAAGGAAGTTGACCAAGCAGAGAGGCACCACATCCAAGTCTGTGGTTTCTGCAGGGTCCTTGAGGGGCTCCCACCTGGGTGGGACTGGGTCAAGGCCCTTACGAATGAGTTTGGAGGCAAGGGTGCGCCTAATCAAAATTGGGCAATGGGGCTGAACAGAATGTATCATGCTTGGCCTTCCAATATCCTCCCTTTGAGGTGGGGTCCTCTTGGATCTGTTTGTGTTAATTATACGTCTATTGCAGGCTCGTGTTGGGTTTCTCAGGTCCCAGATTGATGAGGGATAATAGTCTAGAAGAGACATTTGGGAATGTCTTGCTCTCTGCAGATAGGGCTTGTGTCCTGGGCAGGAGAGGGAAGCCATTGGCAAGCAGGTGTGAGTGGTGCTCCTGTCCAGGGGCAGGGCGTGGGCGGGGAGCGATGCGTGAGGGGCTGGTCTCCCAGCAGTCCTGCTCTCTCTGCATGCCCGAGGGGAAGGGAAAGTGTGGAACTCACCTGTTCTCCCTCAGGGGCTAAAGGAGCGTTTCACAAAGTGTGTTCCTCAGGGCATAAAGGTACAGAACGTGACAAAAAAAATCCATGAAAAAAATATGTTCCTTTGCTGGATAAATTTAGAAAACTCTAGAACAAACTAAGTTAAACAGGTTCTTTACTGCAAGGTCTCTCTGAGTCTTCAGCACAATGCTGTGTATCATGAAACTCCTTTGCGGGGCTATGGCACGCAGAGATCCCCAAACTTATTTGAGCAAAGACACCATGTTTCCATGAGTACTCAAGAATGTCTCTTGGAACTCTAGCATTCTCAGGAATAATTTCAGAAACATTTAATATGTGGAGAATTTGCCTTTTAAAAGGGGACTCCTATAAGAGAGAGCGCAACATTTAATGCTTCTGGATTGATGATGCTGTGCTATAATCTCAGCTCTGTGTCTTCCCACCACCCCTGAAGTTCCTACATTGAATCCTAATCCCCAAGGGGATGGTACTAGCAGGTGGAGACTTTGGGAGGTGTTCAGGTCGTGGGGGTGGAGCCCTCATGAATGAGATCTGTGCCTTTGTAAAAGAGACCCCAGAGAGCTGGCTAGCCCCTTCCACCTGTGGGGATATACAAGAAGAGGACATCTATGGACCAGAAAGTGGCCCTAACCAGGCACCAAATCTGCTGGTGCCTTGATCTTGGACTTTGCAGTCTCTAGTACTAAAGAGAAATTAATTTTTGTTGTTTATAAACCACCTAGTATATGATGTTTTATTATGGCAGCCCCAAGAAATGCTAATATATAGAATTTCAGATATCATGGGGGGAATTCTCCCAGCACCCCCAGAATCTCCTCCTTCCTCCATTAGGCTTAAGAGCAGGTGAAGCTGAGGGAGGGCTTTTGGTGAGGGGTCAAGTGGCAGGGTAAGTTCCCGCTGATAGACAGGACAAACGAGGCAAGGTAGGGAGTTTGGGAGCCCCTTCCACCAACGGCTGAAAGCACATGTGGCGGTGGGGTGGGGAATGTGGGCTTCTGAGATGGTGGGACCCAGGGGATTCTGGGGTGATTTCCTTCTTCCTTAGGAAAGCTGCCACTTCTCTAGCCCCACACCAGCAGCGCATATTTTATAAATTTCTCCCCCTAAGAAGCAGGAGAGAAACTGAAGACACAAGGATCTGTTTCATCCAGAGTATAACTTTTTTACAGGGGTTTCTAGTTTGTGGAATTGTCTGGCACTGGCAGCTTGGATCTGTGAGGAAGAAACCCCCTAGCATATCTGAAATGCTGAAGTAGTTTTCTCAGGGATGCAGTGCAATCTCCACAAAAAATGGATGAGGACAACTGGCTTTGGCTTAAAGTGGGAAGATCTGGAGATCACAAAAACCCTCAAGACTGGGTCACTGGATTAAATGCAGCAAGTGGAACCATAAAAAAATTTCCCTTTTTCCTAGGTCAGAGATGGTTGAATACTAGCAATTTCATATGGTCCAATCTATAGCTGGCAACACATTTATGGGAGAGCCATAAGGACATAAGCGAGGGGAGAGACAGACAGAGAGAGAGAGAGAGAGAGAGAGACGTAGAAAGGGCATGTATGCAACTGAGAGAGTGCATGTGAACGCAGAGCTGAGAGTTTTGCTGGGAAGGTAGGCTTACTGTGACTGAAATTGTCCCCAGCTGATAAAAAGGTAGTGGAGAAAGCTTTCTTGGGCGTATTTCCAGGTGAATAGCAAGACTGGGAGTCCATGAGAGATCTGGGTTCAAGGAGAGAAAGGAGGAGGTCATAGGGACTGGTTTTTAGGATCCAGGGCAGAAAGACCCTGGGTGCAGCTTTGGTTTCTGAAAGTGAGGCATTGGGACATGATAGTGAATTAAGTCACAGGATTTAGTGCTTAGAAATGAGAAAGTGTGAAATAAAAGAGTCAGTATTAGTGGGAGAAATGAACCCAGCCTTCCTTACTCTTCAGCTTGCCCCTTCCTTTGTCTTCCCATTAAATCCTGAAATCTCACATGGTGGATGGCAGGGCAGGGCTGGGAGGGGGGCACAGAGAGGCTTGGTCGACGTAGGGGAGTGGGGGCAGCTCGAGGGGCTGGCGTTAGTAGTCTCCATCCCTACTACCTCAATAGTCCTTTTGGAGGATGGATGCAGCTGTAATAATGACAAGTTTTCACGTTGCCACAGTACTTGACAATTTACAAAGCATCCCACAGATATCATGTCATTTATTTTGACTGGCAAACACCCTGAGAAGAAAGGATTGCTCTTCCCATTTTCCAGATTAGAAGAATTGGCTCAGAAACCAAATTCCCCAAGAATGGCAGTTGGTATGTTCAGGTTCAAACCTGTGTCTTTGGACTCCAGGTGGAATATTGTTTCCAGTTTTTTTTTTTTTTTTTTTATAATCAGTATCCAGGCTTGGAGTTCTTTTATCTCTTTTAAAAAATTTTAATTATGGGTGCCTAATAGTTGTGTATATCTTTATAGATAGTTGTGATGTTTAGAACTGTATGTAGGTTTCTCAAAAGATTAAAACTAGACCTACCATATGACCTAGCAATCCCACTCTTGGGTATATAGCCAAAGAAGGGAAATTCAATATATCAAAACTATATCTGCACTCCCATGTTTACTGAACTTTTCTAATTTTTAGGTGCTGAAGAACTAATAGAAAATTTAGAAAACATTGTCCAGGCCCAACAAAACACATCTGTGGGCTATGGTTGGCCTGTAGGTTGTCAGTGTGTGATTTCAGTTCAAGGGCTTTGATAGACCAAGTGTTTTTGAAAGAAGGGAGTATTCGGAATGGTCTGCTAGGGCCAGGGGTAAAAATGGTTAGCACTTCTGTTCATATATTTTTAAATTTTATCCTTTAAAAAATTCTACTTTTTGTGAATGCTATATCATATACATAACTGATTCCTACATACCATGCACATATCATAGACATTTAAATAGGCTATATATATATATATATATATATACACACACACATATACATATATATAGGGAATAAATGGTCAAAGTACTTTTTTGATAGGGATGTGGATCAGAAAAGGTTGAAGACCCCTGGGATAGCCTTTGAAAAGTGTATAATTGTACATCCCCTGCCTGATATATACGGGCCTGAAGTTGTGCTCTCCAGCTCAGTGCTCAGGGGGCTTCAGGGAATGTGGGCGTGGGCAGATCGTTGGTAGCAACATTGACTCAGCCCTAACCATACCCCATTCTTTCTACCAGAGCACTGTCCTATGAGTGAGAACTGCAGACACTAATGAGTGACAGAAGAAACAACTGGGTGATGGGGCCAGTTCAGGGAGGACCCACATTTTGACCACCATGGCCAAGGCTGTGGGGCTGTTATGGTCATGATTGTTTTTGTTTCTTATCATCCTGAGATACGCTGGTGAGAGTATAGCTGTGCTGGTGAAGGGAAGACTGAGAAGTAGTTTAAGTGTCAGGAAGGTTATTACATGAAGGCAGGAGACTAGCCACACTGAACTCCCCTGAAGACAGAACATGAAGAGACGGATGTAAACCACTAGCAGGGAGACTAGGGTTACAGTCACAGAAGACCTACCTGAAAGTGACTTTCATCTGAGTCCTATCCTCAAGCCTGTCTCAGGTGACACGGTCTCCTGGAAAGAGGACTAGATAGGAAACCAGCACTCTAGTCCTGTAGAGACCTTTTGGCTCCATGTGCTTAGGCAATGCCAGGTTTGTCCTTTTCTGGGTCTCATTTTCCTCTCTGGGGTAAGCGCATAGCCTGTGGTCTCTGAGCTTCTTCCTTCTGCTCCGACCACTAGTTTTACGCTGCATCTAAGTGTTGGAATGTGGATACGCTCGAGTGTTTTCCTGGGCCAGGGCCAATTGTCTCTAAACCAGGTCCATGTACTCACTGCTATAGCACACAAATCTCAAAATGTAGAATGGCTCATTCATGATAGAAATTTATTTCTTGTTTGCAAAAAGTATAAAATGTGTTTTCCTGATTGGCGGGCATTTCCCTCCAAGGGGTGACATGGGGATCCAGGATCTTTCAACAGAAAGGTTCTGTCACCTTCGATACTTGGCTCCAAGGCGACCATGCTCACCTCCTTCAAGCTGGTGAAGAGGAAAAAAGCATGGGCTGCTGAGTCTAGGAGATTGAGTTGGCCATCTAGGAAGGCCGTGCATTCATTCTGTTCAAAGGCTATTGGCTAGAAACCAATAGGATTGATTTCTATATGAACGCCTAACTTAAGGCAGGCTGGGAAATGCAGTTTAGTTGTAAGCCCAGGAAAAAGAAGAAACGGACTTGGCCAATAGGAGCCAATCTGTGCCACAGAAAGGAGAGTTTAAAGGAGAAAGGATTACGTGGATTGAAGAAAAGTACCACTGAGGTGATGTTAATTATCTTTCCCTTTCTGAAGAGCCCAGGGCAGTCCTCAACTGTTGAATAATGGTAGGGCTGGGCATAAGAAAATTTTCTGACCACAGGGGGAAGCCCTGGGCTAAAAGCACAAGACGCACTAGATTCTAGTTTGGGCTTTTCTCCACCTGGCTAGGGACTGAATTTAATTTACTTGACTCTCAGGCTTCAGTTTCTTCATCTGTCAATGGCAACTGAAACACATACCCTAACTACCCTGCGGGATTGTTTTCAGAGTTAAGTATAGCAATGTCATGCACATTTCGGAAAAAATAAAAGAATGATTAAAATAGAGAATGAGCTTACACTGCAGGTAGAGAAAATTGTGTTAGATAAGAAAAGACCCAGCTTTCCCCACAGTAACAAGGCAAATTTTTAGGGAACGTGTGAATAATTTCAAGAAATCAGTGTGAAACACTTTTGAGAACAGTAGGAAGGAAACTCACACTTGAGGGTAGCTTGGGTGGTTGGTGCATGAGACATGGCTTCTGGGTCTGGCTCCATACGTAAAGTGCTATTTGACCTTGCATAGGGGAGTTGGGTCCCCTCTCTGGGCTTCAGTTTCCCCCTTGCAAAACCAAAAGATTGAACTACATAAATTTTGCTAAAGTATCATTCTCAAACAGTGTGCTTCCGAATGTGTGTTCAATCCCGTCTGCATGCAGGGATCTGAAGGGCTTTGATCATTTATGCTGATGGCCGCAGTGTGGACCGATGGGCTCCAACACATCCAAAGTGTCCAGGGTCACTTCCCCCGCTGGGAGTATCTCCGGGGTCTAGAGTTCTGTGAACACACTTTGGGAACTGCTGAGCTATACTAATATCCTCACTGACTCTATAGATGCCTCTAGCATTCCTCTGTCCTCCTTGGCCCACACTCCACCTTCCCCATGTGGACTCCATCTACCCATCCATCCATCCATCCATCCATCCATCCATCCATCCATCCATCCCCATTTTATAGATGAGGAAGCAGAGGTCAGTAAGCCCCCGAAGCTGGGCAGTGAACAGGCTGGGATTGAAACCCAAATTTCCCAATCCAGATTCACCGATCTCTTTCTTCTATTCTTCACGGTTTTGTCCTCTAGTTACTTCCTCATGTTCTATCCATTTGTCGAAATCCCAACTCAAACTTTGTTTCCTGCAGAAAGTCCTATTTCCCTCTCTCCCTTCCTGCCCTGTGCTCAGGCATCCCTCCTTCTTCTGAACTCCCCTCAAACCATCTCTACCAGAACGTGGCATCCACGTCAGCAGATTGCTGGCTAAGGAATGAATGAGTGAGGGTGTGTGAGGGTGTGTGTCTTGCATCTCAAGTGGCGTGAAAGAGGGCTACTAATAGACTCGTTTTATACATGAGGAAATTGATACCCAGTGAGGCTCAGACACTTGCCCAAAGTCACAGAGCAAGTCAGTGATGAAGCCAGTATCCGAACCTAAGTCATCTGGCTTCGAGATCCACTCTCCTTCCACTGCTCTATGCTGCCTCTACCTAGTTGAACCCCTTGTTCCATAGCTGAGGACACTGAGGCCCAGGGAGGGCAGTGGCTAGCCTCAAATCACACAGGCATGAGCAGCAGTGCTAAGACAGCCTGTAAAGGCTCACATCTGGGGACCTTTCTTCCCGGGAAGCCTGCCTCCCCAGGTTTAATGCAGGTCCCAGATGCTGTTGCCAGGCAGCTCCTGCTACCCAGATACTGTGGAAGTTGTTATGATAGCTCCAGAGACAGCAGGAGCCTGGTGGCTGCTCCCTGGGAATCAGCCAAGGAAAGTCAGCCCACTAGCCTGCAGACCCAGCACCTAAAATAACCCAGGCAGCAGCCCCAGTGGAAACCAGGCAGCAAGCCCAAAAGAGACGCCATAACCTTCCGACAGCTCAGAGCCAGATGCGGCTTCCGCCTCCCAGTTTCCTGGTACAGCGCCTCGCATGGCATAGGTGTACGTAGAGGCTGGGGCTTCTTCCTTTCGTTTTAAAGAAAAGAAGCTCCTGTCACTCTAGTCCTGGGATTTGGGGCTGGCAGGAATTGAGGGAGCTAAGATCCAGGACACTCTTGGATCATGATGTGGAGGTGCGAGGAATGGTTTTCGGATTGTCAGTTTTTAGATTTGAATGCTCATCAGACTCTCTGGAAGAGCTTTCAAAAATGATCCAGGTTTCATCTCGGACCTACAGAAGGACAGGGCCTGGGAATTGGTATTTGAATGTGTTCTCCAGGTGAGTCTATTCTAGTTCAGGTTTGTGATCCACCATCCCAAACAGCCCCTTCACGGCTCGATCTACTTGCTGGGAGACCTCTTAATCTCCAACTCCCATCCTCAACTTTCACTTAGTAGCTGATTTTTTTTTTTCACTTGGTAAATCTAAATTCTAAATTGGTCATGTTTGTAGCAATGTGGGTTGGTGTGATAAAAACACTTAATAGGGTTTCTGGTATTTTTTTCTAAATGGCAATTTTAAGTTTTGTCTTTATATTGAAGTTTAGGAGGGTGCTGTCCTGCAAGAGGAATACATCCTTTGAGGAGTCAGTTCTGCAGAATGCGGTTGCTTAGGAGGTCTGTCTCCAAGGCCCTTTGTTCCCACGGCAGTAGGTGAAAGTGAGAGGTTGCTGGGGTAACAGCAGCTGCCCAGAGACGGGCTATTGTACTTAGATTTCTCAGAGCAACCTCCCCAGCAGCTGGAAATACCTGTTGAAAGAGGAGAGTTTCTTTTCTTCTTGTTTAAGGAGAGTTTGGAAAGTTACTTTTCTCTGGCTTGAAGAGTCAGGGATTTGTGTTAGGTGTAGAGGTGGCTGCTCCTTTCTCCTCCTACCCAAGGTGAAGTAAGAAGACTCAGATGGAACCTTGGACAAGGCTGTCCCTTCAGCAAGCCGAAGCACATCTAAGGAGAAAAGAGCCACACTTGCCATTGGGAGACTCTGGACTCTTGGCATCGAGCTGATCCGGACTCCTAGCTCAAGTCTAGATGTGCATCCTCACCTGGGGAGGATGTGCTGTCATCGCAGGTCGTTAACACCACTTAGTGGAAAGAGCATGGGACTCCATTCTGCACCTGCTCACTGCAACGACAGGGGAAGGAAAGGAAAAAGGAGAGAGGACTAGCTTCAGTTGAACTGGGTGTTGTTGGGAAATAAAGATCACTAAGAATTTGTGCTTGCAAGGATTTTGCTGTCCAGGGGCAAGCAAGGGGTGAGGGGTGGCGAGCGGTGGTGATTTTATTTGCTGGTTGGACTGCTGTGGATTGGATTGCTGTGACCGATGAATGCTGTCTGCCCTGGGTGTGTGTGTGTTTGCGGGCAGGAAGGTGGATGTCATTTGCTATGTCTGGATCTAACCAAACCATACCAGGATTTCCCCTGTTCCAGAGAGCTGTGCACGGTGCCCTGTGGATGGCACAGGGGAGACTTCCAAAAACAGTGACATCGACACTGCCCCAGGATGGATGAGGTGTCAAAGGAGGCAAGATGGGAGTCTGGGTGGGGGCATGGTAGGACGAAGCAGTGGGTTCCAGTGTGCACTCAGAGAAATTTCCCTTTCGTATCCTTTCTCAGAGTTCTTGGGACAGTACTATGCCTTGACAATATCACCAAGTGGACCAAGATTTTGGGGGTAAGTTCCCCTTTTCAAACTCTTTGCCCTTTTAAAAATTTCTTCCATAGTGCCCCTGTGTCTTTGAACAGGTCCCTTTCCTCAAGGAGGAAAACCATCAGACAAACCATTTACACCGCTGATTTAAACCACTCTAGGAAGGCTTCTATTTAAAAGGAAGAGCCACGAGTTAGTGGTTATGTTAATAAGCTTGATTAAATGATTCTACATTGTATTTGTAAATCATAACATCACTTTGCACCCCATAAATATGTATAATTATAAATTGACCAATTGACAATAAAATAAAAATAAGAAACAAAAGGAAGAGCCAAGAGGGACAGCAGTGCTTAACCCCGCACTCTGGATGGTGGCGATCCAGACCACACGTACCTGGGTGGGGAGACTCCTCAGGTCAGGGGCTGGCAAGCTCTTCCTGTAACGGGCCAGCCAGAAATCCGTCCAGCTTTGCGGGGCATGCAGTCTCTGCTGCTGCTGCTCAGCTCTGCTGCTGGACTCCGAAAGCAGCCACAAACAATCCCAATACGTGAATGGGCATGGCAGTGTTCTGATAAACCTTTATTTATAGACACTGAGACTGGAATTTTATGTGTTTCATGTGTCATACAATATCATTTTTCTTTGCATTTTTTTCTGAACATTTAACATGTAAAAAATATTCTTAGCTGTGTACCATACAAAAGGTTTGGCCACGGGCCTTAGCTTGTTAACCCTTGCCTTCCCTCACCTCTCCTGTCAACAATCTAAGATGAGTTGTGCTGTCTCTGCGTGAGGTCACTCTGCTCAGAGATTCTCTTTGGCTTGGAAGTTCATCCATGTCTTCAGTTAGATGCTTACTGGGGGCCGACTGTGTGGTCGGGCTGATCCAGGCACTGGGGACTCAGAAGTGAACGAGGCAAGTGCCTGTCCCCAGAGAGCTTCCGTTCCCCGGGCCGTGGCAGGGAGATTTAGGGACTGCAGGCAAGATTTGGGCGTTGGTCTCAGTCCTTGCTTCCCTGGACTTGGGTCTCTCTTAGCCAGGCTTAGACTCCAGGCTTATTTGCGGTGCTGAGCTGTGGAGCCTAAACACGGGTTCCCTGGTTATCAGCCGCAGGGGAGCTGCGAGGCATGCTTGGAACTAATGCCCTGGGATAACTTTAGTGCTCTGAATTTCCAACTCAAAGTCCAGCCAAAAAATGAAAATGAATAAAATAGCATAAACCCCAAGACCTTTAGGGCTCAGTGTACTCTGGCAAAGCGTTCCAGTGGGATTCTGGGATGGTTTTCAAGAGCCGTGGCTTCTCTCGGACTTTCCCATGGCCCAGTCCAAGTCAACCACTGATCTGCAGATGTCCCCCAGGACAGGGTCACGGCAGAGCCCATTGCAACAGCAGCTACTGCTGCTGCCAGGGCCAGAGGTCAGTGCTCACGTGGCCTCTGGCAGTGGCCCCGCTTCTCGGGCTCTCACCATTCCCAGGCAGGTGACTGAGGAGCCTTGTGAATTCCCGCATGAGACCTAGCACTCCCTCCATAATGCGTGGAACAGATATGGCTGCCCTGAGACAGAACAGTGGGAAATTGCTCCCAGCCCATGAGCCCTCACCATTTTCAGGCATTTGCTCTATATCCAGCTGTTCTGTTGTGTGCCACGGGGTGGGGAATTGAGCCTAGAGAGAAGAGAACAGAAAGATAAGGAAGAGGGTATGGTCTCTGCTCCCAAGTTCTGCAGTGCCTGGTCAGGTGGAAACTTACGTGAAGTTGTCAAGGCATCTCAGCCATGACGGGCTCTCAGACACTGGGCGGAGGGTGTGGAAGTGAGGAGGGAGAGGAGGACATGCCCTTGGCCTGCTGGTTTTCATTAGAAACCTCCTCCACCTGCCACCTTGCCCCCTAGCCAGACTTCTTTTAGCAACTCCTCATGTGCATGGGTCGATATTTTTATGTCTGGATCATAAATATAACAAATTACACATTCATCCATTCAAAAATATTTGTTGAATGCTCACTATATACTAAACACAATGCTGGGGATAAAAAGTGGTGAAATAGACCCAGAATACGGGTCCTAGAAGGTGCTTTCATGGCCATTTACTCTCTCTTTTTCTGGTTGAAGATTTTGAGGCTCAAAGTGACTTATTTAAGTGACACAACTGAGGGCAGAGCCAGGGACCTCAACCTAGGTGAGACCAGGCTTCCTCACAACCAGACAGGAGAAATTGTATTTTTGTACATATGTTTAGGATTTAAAATATATGGAGTATGTCCATCTCCATCTCCATTGTAGGAGGGGAAGGCACAATTATTATTAATATTATCCTTATAATTATGAATACCTCCCACATGGTTATTTATTTTCAGATGGGTACCTTGAGGCTCAGGAAGTTAAGTACTTGAATAAAGGTCACATGGCTGGAGGTGGCAGAGCTGGGAGAAGGATGTGCGTCTTCTGACTCCTAATTACCCACGACCCAAATATTATCAGCCACTTACCCTCCTCTCTCCTCTATGGCTCCCTGGCGTCCTGTGGTTGGAGAGGAGGGGAAATCACCCCAAACCATCTCAGTTGTGTGCTGCAGCACTGTCAGAATGCAGGGAAGAGGCAGAAACTCACAGGCCATTAGGGGAGGGGCAAAGGAAATTTAGGAAAGATAAGCTGGTGTGGAGAGAGAGATGATGGGTACTGGTGAGATTTGAGAAGAAAGTGGCATAAGAAAGGTCAGATCAGAAAGAAAGGACCATGGCCATAATTTTGACATCCTTCAACATAGAAACTGACATACCTAGTGTGGATCAAAACTAGGCATTGAGGTAAGGGAGGTGTTGGCACACGATGCAAGCTGGACCGTGATAATCAGGGCATTGTAACCCCTGATCTGATGACCCAGGGCCCAGAGATCCAGAGTGCTGGACTGCCCTGCTTCCACCTGCACTCACGCCTCTGGCTGGATTCTTTCTCACCAGGCGAAATTTCCCAGTGGGACCAGACTCAGTGGCCATGTGGCATGCTCCCAGCCTTCCATGTGGGCAGGTGCAATTCTGCACTGAGGAGAGTTGGTAAAAGAGAAGGACAAAACCTCAGTCTCTCTTGATTGTCTTTTAAATGACCTCTTTCAGGTTTGGGGGAATCCTTGCAGTGTGACACAGAATTTCCAGAACTGACTCTACTTGTAACCCATCCATTAAAAGATCAGGGTTTTTCCGATCCCATTTTCTACCAACCAATTGGTGACTATGAAATGAGCAGCTTCTATGCAGCCATTTGCAGATCAGCTGCGTTGGGGGATATGGAAAGAACATACTTTGGGGACTTTTAAACTAAATTATGAGTCCCTTGGATCAAGACTAATGTCATGGCTAAGTGTAATTACTCATGTATTTGCTTGGTAGTCTATTGGGGCTCTGGAAATTCATCATCACTTTGTCCAGTGGCTCGGTGCTGTGTAGAGAGCCGCTGTATGACTTATTCATCTATTCGACAAATATTTATTGAACACATACTGTCTGCTAGGTACAGTAATGAAATAGCAGTCCAAGTATAAATAGCTTCTAACCTCAGAGAGCCCACGTGTAGTGAGGGGAGAGGCAGCAGCCATAAGTGGAATAACTCATTTATGAGCAATGGCAGAAAGGGAGTGTAGAGGGTGTGAGCAATGCAATGGCAGTTGGGGCCATGGGGACCCTGATATTGCAGTAGGGTGGGGAAGGGGAAGGCCCCGAAGTATGATGGGGACAGAAGCTTGACAATGATCAGCCCTGGAGGACATGAGGATAAAGAGAAGGGAGAAAGAACATTCTAGAAGAGAGACAAAACTACCCCCAAACTTAATGGTTAGGACAGAAACCTATTATTATTTCTCACAGCTCCATGGATTGATTGGGCCCTGCTGGACGTCTGTTCTCGCTGGGGTCTCCCACGCAGCTGTAGTCAGATAGCCATTGGGGCTGGAGTCATCCAAAGGCTCGATTTGGCTGGATGTCAATGATGGTGCCTTTGCTCATGTGTTTGGCGCTTGGGTTAGGCTGGCTGGAGTTGCGGTTGGCTATCAAGCTATCCAGCTATCCAGTGATCTCTCTCCATGTGGCTTCTGCACATGGCTGGTTTGGGCTTTTTAGTAGCATGGAGGGCTCAGGATAGTTGGACTTCTTATGCAGAGCCTGCCTTTCTCCATGGTGAGCAGGAAGGAGGAAACTGCCTGTTTTTTTGAAGACTAGACCTAGACAGGCCTAGTGTCACTTCTGCAGGATCCTGTGGATCAAAGCAGACACAGGCCAGCTCAGAGTCCAGGACATGGGTAATTAGACTCCCTTTCTCAAAGGGAGAATGGTTGGTGCATTTGGGAAGGGAAGGAGTTGATGGTGGCTGTCTTGGAGATGAGATAAGGCTCTGAGATAGGAAAGACTCGGTGTGTTCGAGGACTAGGAAGCCAGCCAGTGTTGCTGGAGTGTCATAAGGCAGCACAAGATGAGGCAGGAGCCACAGGAAGAGTGGGATCCTTGTAGGTAAAGGGTCACAGGGAATTTAGATGTTTTTTTGAGACAGGGTTTTGCTCTGTTGCCTAGGCTGGAGTGCAGTGGTGTCATTATAGCTCACTGCAGCCTTGAACTCTTGAGCTCAGGTGATCCTCCTGCCTCAGCCTCTCAAGTAGCTGGGACTACAGATGCGTATCACCACCTGGCTAATTTTTTAAATTTAAATTTTAAATTTTTTATAGAGATGGGGTCCTGTTATGTTGCCCAGGCTGGTATTGAACTACTGGCCTTGGCCTCTCAAAGTCCTGGGATTATAGATGTGAATCACTGGGCCTGGTTTAGATTTTTTTTAAGTGTCACAAAAGCCTCAGGTGTCCTTCTTTCTAAGGGCTGATAATCATAAGGTGTCTCCGTTCTTTCTCCGTCCACCCATCCCCACCTGCTGTTGATGAGTCATGCTGAACCCATGTGCTCTTCAAACTTTCAAACTTCTGTGTGTCCCCATCACCTCCTGCACCTGGCACAGGTATTCCAGGCTGGCTTTTAGGGCCCTCTACTTAGTTGTGCACTACACATTTTTATCACCTTTTTACTCAAGCTGCCAAATTGAACCTCTGTGTCTCCCTGCCTCCCTGCCCGGTCACGCCAGTCACTTTGCCCTCCCGCCACCCCATCTCTACCTGTCCTTTAAAAACTTACCTCCAACGTCACTTCTTCAGACTGAGCGTGTCTCCTCGCTCCTCAGGAACCTGGTGCTTCCTGGGTCAAAACAGAACCGAGGCTCCACTGCTTTGGAAGGTGCAGTTCCCCCTGGACGTGTCTCGCTTTTGTGGACCCCTGTCCAGTGACGCCAGGTCCTCCAGGACGGAAGACACGCAGCCTTGCTTTTCCTGCCCCACAGCTCCACGTCTCCCACGCAGCAGTTGTTCAGTTGATGCCTGTTGAATTAAACAGTGGTTTCTCTGGGCCACCCCAGCCTCCGATTGTCCCTGTTCTTTCCCAGGAATATCACAGCATCCAGCTTCCAGCAGCTCCTGGTCCGTGGCCCTGAGGTTCCCGGCAGGCCTTTCCCGCAGGACCACGGAGCGGCTGTTCCCAGAAGGCCCGGACTGCATGGCCGGAGCCGGTCCCAGGGAGACGGAGTGCTGATTCCGCAGGCCCCCTGGCTCCCCGCTTCCCAGCTGCCTTGCACTTGTTTTCCTTGGCAGGAGGAAGCCCTCAGCCACCACTTCATCTTCCATTTATAGGCATATATTCATCTTTGTTATTCTTTTCACAAAATGACAGTGTTCTCAGCTCAGAAAATGAGAGAAAGAGAGGCGAGGGCCATGCAAAGCAAGGAAGGCATTTTGTCTGCGGCCTCAGGGCTTCCTGCAGCATTTCTGTCCATGTTGGAGGATGGACGACTTCCTGCCTGCCTCTACTGCCCCTCACCTATGTCTCAGCCTGTCCCACCAGCTCCTCACTCTCTGTCCATGGGCTCCCGTGGGTGCGGGGAAGGCCAGGGCCTGGGCCAGGGTTGTGGCGAGACTCTTGATATCTGCACAGGAAAAGGGGTCTGGCTCCCTTGCTTGAGTCCATGTCTACATGGTCCTTGGGTCCTTCATCTGACATCAAAATACTCTGAGGTTAAGGGCTAAGCTCTGTGAGCTCTAATTTGTCCGTTGGTCAAGCTGTACTTCATTGCAAAAAGGACTAACGACATTTATGTACTACTGTGTCTATGCCAGCCAGTGTTTTAAGCAGTTTGTAAATAGGAAGTCATGTAATCCTCACAATAACCCTGTGAAGTCTTACTGTTATTATCCCCATTTTACAGGAAAGGAACTGAGGCAGAGAGGTTAAGTCACGTTCCCTTGGTCATACCAAGGGTCAGTGGCAGAGCTGGGATCTGAGTCCAGAGTCCTTAACCATCCTCTATGCTTCCTTCGTTGCTCATCAAATTAAGACATTTAAATGACCTAACAGAGTCACTTAGTCCTTCTCACATATCTAAGTGCACTGCAAGTGACAGAGTGTCTGAGGGTTGTGGGCAAGAGCCTGCACAATCCTGAACCAGTTCTCGGCATGGGTAATTCAATTTGGTTCAAATTCTGACTTTCCCACAGATCTATGATTCTCAGTCTAGCCTTTTGCACCTATTTGGAAGGGTCAATTGGCAAAGGGACTTATTGGTATATCCAAGTGCAACCTGCTTCTCTTGGCTCCAATTGATGGCTTGGAAATTCACTAAATAACCAATTAATTCATTTTCTTCTCTCCTTCCTTTATTCATCAAGCTTTGATCCTGTGCCTTGTGTGTGGAAGGCACCATATAGGCACAAGGAAGATGGGTGGAGAAAAGGAACTAACCGAAATAGACACAGCCTCTGCCTTCAGGTTGTGGGTGTGTGCACACACAACACTTACAAATAAACCTGGGGATCTAACTGTGTCTGTCTACGTACTCTTGTGGGTCATCTCTTAGTACTCTCTAAAGTGCCAGGTATGGTGCCTTTCACTGGTTTCCCATGAATTCTCTAGAATGCTCATGCCTGGAAGTTTCCGTAAGGAAGCCCACTGAAGCACAGATGTCCTTACAGGCCAGTGGATCTCCAAGCTATCTAGACTGATAGAGCAGTGATGGTAGATTCTTGCCCCAGGCTGTGCATGGTATTCTGTTCAGCTGAGTTTAAGGTGCAGGCAGGATTATTTTCTTGGGGCTGCTGTACAAATAATCACAAATTTACTGGCTTAAGACAACAGAAATTTATTCCCTTCTAGTTCTGGAGCCGATATCCAGTAGTTTGAAATCAAGATGGCAGCAGGGTTGGTTCCTTCTGGAGGCTCTGTGGGAGGCCCTCTTCCACTCCTCTCTCCCAGCTCCTGTTGGCCCCTAAACTCCTTGGCTTGTGGCTGTATCTCTTTGCAATCTGTGCTTCATCTTCACATGGCCTTCTCTCTGTGTCTCAAGTCTCTCTCGGACTTTCTCTTCAAGTCATTGGACTTACGGTGCACCCTAAATCTTGGAACATCTCATCCTGAGATTCTTAACTTAGTCACATCTGCAAAGACCCTATTTCCAAATAAGGTCACATTCATGTCCTTGACAGCTGCTACCAATTAGGCAGTATTGTCATAGAATATACACTCTATTTGCATCCCTAGGGTAGTAGCCATTTATTTCTGTGCACATACATGTAAGGATAAGGAACCCTTATGCTTTGCCTAGGAAGGTGTTTGCAGAGGAAGGCAAGTGTGCATATTGTATCAATTGGGGTTCCAGGATTCAATTCAAATGGTTCAAATGGAAAAAAAATGAATGAAGAAAGTAATAAAGAACTACTTCAAAGGTGTAGGTAGGTTTAAAGAAATCAATAAGAAATGCTGAGGAACCTGGAGGCTAGCAACAGTGGAAAGCTTTCAATACATATAATAGGCCTTAGGGAGGATTAGTGTTACCAGAATCTCAGTGAGAATTGGGGTTGTAGAGAAGAGGATATCTGGTCTTAGAGGAGAGACACTGCCAGAGATGTGGCTCAAAGTAGGCAGGGAGCAAGAAAGACATCTTGCACCTCTCTTCTCCCAACTCCTGATCACCTGCTGATGTCTTCTGTTTGTCAAACCCAACCAGAACCAGTCAGCAAGTCTTCCCTGGTACAGAACCCATAGACAGCCATCCTAGGAGCACCCCTGGGGTCAAGAAGGGCAGACAGGAATTTTCAGGGAGGGCTGACCAGTGCAATCCTGCATGTAGATTCAGAGAGCCCACTGGTACATCTGCTTCACTGAGTCATGGAACCTTGGAAGTAGGCCATCACTTAGAGATGATCTACTCTAACTTTTCATCTTCCAGATGATGAATTGTGTTCCAAAGAGGATACATGTGTGCATGGGCACCCTTGCCTGAGTGGGGTGTGGTTTTCCATCATCAACAGAAGTCCAGAAGGGTGGGTAGTGTGGCTATGAAGCACTTTAAAACCTTGGGGCTCTGAACTTGAAGAACCTCTTTGTATTTATGGCAGATACTCATTGGTTATTGTCCCACTTTTCATTTTCCCTTCCTCCTTCCTGAAGGTGTCCAATTTTATTTGGGAATTCAAGTGGTTTGGGGAAGATGTTTTTGCTGTTGGCTCACTGAGGGGAGCTAAGTCAAATAGCACATCCAATCTCCAGTGATTTCCTCTGGGTGGCTTAAGCTAGCCAAGTCTGAGTGAGCCTCAGGACTTTTGCTGTGAATGCTGCAGCAAACATGCTCCTACCTTCCTTCCAGATGTGAATGAGGAAGGTCATGACCTTGGGGGCTCACAATGTGGCGGTGGCTTCCATCAGCATGAATGAGAAAGGCAGCAAAACAGGCAAGACAGAAGCTTTTTCTAACCTAATCTTGGAGATGACATATCACCAGTCTTGTTGTATCTCATTCACTGAAGCAAGCCACTGCCTGAATACCAGAGGCAGGAATCATCAGGAATCATCAGGAATCATCTTCTTAGAACCTGCCCACCACACCAAATCCTTGCCACTGTTGTTTGCCACCTCCCTGAGCCACAGAGCAGACGGGGCTGGGAAGGCAGACCCCTAAGAGGCGAGTGTCTATTATACAGCTCTGTGCTCTGCCTGCCATTTGGAGAAAACACTTTTCCCCTTAAGGGAAAACAAGAGTTAGTGGCAGAAAGGACAATTTAGACCCCAGAAAGAAGCAATCACAGCACTGGTTAGTAAATACTTATTTTCCCCTGAAGAAAATTTTCTTTCTTCCTTGTTGGCCAGTTGTCAGGTGATAAGGGTAGAAAGCAAAGAATTTGATTCAGACACTGAAAACCTGAATCTGATTATCAACTCAAACCCTAGACAAGTCACTTACCCTCACGGAGCCTCAATCAGCTCATCCAATTACCAAGATGACAATGTCGACTTAGTAAGGCAAGTCATATCCAATCTTATACCTTTCCAAGCTAGCTCTTTCACAGAGGCTGACAATGAATAAAAACTGGCCAGTTGTAAAGTCCAGTGAGGACCTCCACTCGAGTGGTGCATCTTAAACTAGGAAAGAACGTATATGGTAGCCAATGTGAAAAGGCAGAAAACAGAAATAAGTGGCAGAGGAACTATGGGGGAGGAGTGGCCAGCTCTTAGTATCTTCTGATTGTATGATGGTGACATGGTTTGCTAGGACTGTTATAACAAAATACCATAGACTGGGTGGCTTAAACTACAGGAGTTTGTTTTCTCACAGTTCTGGAAGCTTGAAGTCCAAGATCAGAGGGGTCAGGAGGTTTGGTTTCTTCTGAGGTTTTTCTCCTTGGTTTGCAGATATCCCCTCTTGCTCTCCCTTTGTGTGGTTGTCCCTCTGTGCACATGCACCTCTGCTGTTCCCCTGGGGGTCCAAATTTCTTGCTCTTACAAGAACCTCAGTCTGAGTGAATTGAGGCCTACTATAACAGCCTTAACTTAACTTCATCACCCCTCTCTCTAAATGCAGTCATATTCAGAAACACTGGGGGTTAGAGCTTCAACATGTGAATTTCAAGGGGACATAATTTAGCCCGTAACAGATGGCATACCTGAAAAAACTGAAAGGATGAAGTAAAATCCCAGGAAAACTAATAAGACATTAGACAGGTGGCCAGATACAAAAAACATATAAAAAACTTTAGAGCTTTATTGCATATGAGTAATGACCTATTGAAAAATGCAATGGGAAAAAGTTGCCATTTGCAATGACCACTCATCTTTGGTCTGCAGAAATGTTTCCATGCAGGGCAGAGAGGAAGGGTGTCTGTGACTCAGACACCCTTCATCTGGTTACCTGGGCATAGAAAGAGCACAGCTTGCAGCCAGAGTCTCCTGAAAGAGCTTACGAAAATATCGCAAGCTCCTTGTCCTCAAACCTCCAGCCACAGGCTCAAATTCCAAGCATGCTGCTGTTGGGTGAGACACGAATGGCCTGCCATCTCCCTGGGTCTTCATTCCTTTGTCAGCTGGAACACATGTCCTCAGAAATCTCTGACTCCAGCCTGCTCTGCCCCAACGAGGGGACATGTTAACACAGGGAATATCAGCCCCGAAAAGAACTTTTCCTCCTGGCAACCACATCACAGGTACAGATGACAGTCCATTTATATCATTAAAAGCCTTATTTGGGAAATTTCCTCAGAACAAAGAGGCTCTCTATGCTAAAGGACTGTTGATGTTTCCATTTATTGCCAGATAGAAATTGCTTGCAGCTTGGAGAAATTTTTAAAAAGTTAATTATAGAAGTAATGTGTAATGAAAGTTAAACAATATAGATAAGTCAAAAGTTTTCTTTGTTCACCACTTAATTTCACTCTTCTCTCCAGAGATGATTGCTGTCAACAGCTTGGTGCAAATATTTAAAAAAATGTACAAAATTATGTGGATATGAATGTGTGTATATATACACACATACTCGTAATGTGTGTTTGTATACACACATACATACATTCGTCCACATTATCTTTAAATATAAAATGTTTTACCTTCTTAAAAGGTATCATACTGTATGTATTGTTTTTCTTCTTGCTTTTTTTTTGTACCACCTAATAGTATGACTTGGAGATCTATTTATATCAGTACATATGTGTATATCTATGCACACACACATATTTCTACTTTTAAACTGCTACAGAATATGTCATGGTGTATATGCAATTTACTTTAATGACTAGTCCCCAGTGGTGTGCTGCAATGGAGAGGTCCACACTAGCCTTCCCAGAGGGCCCATTTTTACTAATTAAGTAATGATGTTAAGTGTCTTGTTAACGTTAAATGCTGCCATGACTATGACTGGATGCTTCTTGTGCAGAGGTGCAAGGATTTCTCTAGAGTAGATGCTATCTTAGTTTGTGATGCTATAACAAAGTATTAATATCTTACACTGGGTAATTTATAAATAACAGCAATTCATTTCTCACAATTGTGGAGACTGGGGATTCCGAGATCAAGGCACCAGGTCTGGTGTCTTGTGAGGGCCAGTCTCTGTTTCCATGGTGGCACCTTGAATGCTGCATCCTCCAGATGGGATAAATCCTGTGTCCTCACATGGCAGAGGTGGAAGGGCAGAAAGAGGCCTCTCTAGTTCCCTCCAGCCCTTTTATAAGGCACTAATCCTATCCACGACAGTGGATCTCTCATGGCCTAATCACCTCCTGAAGGCCTCACCTCTTAATACTGTTGCATTGGAGATTAAGTTCCAACATGAATTTTGGAGGGGACACAAACATTGAAATCACAGCAGTGGCCTACAGGTGAAATTTCTGGGTCCAAGTGTTTGCCCATTTGCATTCTTAGTAGATCAACTCTTGAACTTTTTTGTTTGTTTGTTTCAACTTCTACCCATCAAGTTTTCAAAAATCTTAGTGCCCTAGTTTCTTCCTGGCCAGCCCTGACACAGCCCCAAGGTTCCTCTCACAGTTTATAGGTGCCAATGGGACTTGTTGGCTGCCTTGTTTAGTTTGTCACAATTTTCTTCTTCAGACCAGACCTCAGAACCTTAATCTAGCTGCCTACACAAGTTCAAAAATCTAAAGTCTTTCTTGATGATAAATCAACCTCATGATATCGATATGGCTTTCAGTTTTCTGATTAGAGCTCAAAATCTTAGTATGTCGTTTATATATTGGAGAACAATTCATAGCCGCAGAACTTAGTACAACTTAACACACAGCAGAGTTAAAAATGTGAGGCTTATGTTTCACTCTTTGGCTAACTCTGCTACCTGAGTTTGGAGGATGCCAAATTCTTTCCAGTGGTGTTCTAGGTGCAAACCTTCCCAAATTCAGGTTCAAACTTTTCTCCCAGCTGCTACTTGGCTACCACTGGCTGCTCACTCTCTTAGTTCCTTTAGCAAAATTGTCTGCGTTCCTGTCTTCCCCAGACTTACCACCCTGGAGAAAATCCCTCAAATTTGCTCCCTCAGCTCAGATTAGTGTTCATCTGAGGTTTGAAAGACACCCATCCTTTTTGATAGCAGAATCTATCTTTATTTGGGTCCAACAGCTATACATTTTCTTTCTGGCCTCCCACCAGCTCTCTAGGGCAGAACTCAACCCTCTTCAGTTCTGATCAGCTTTCTCAAATACAACTTACAAGGTGGCTGCATTTGCAATGAGGGCCACTCTAGACTCCATCAAAAATTTAGCATGTAATTGAGAAGGAATATTTAATTAATGCATTCATGTATTTAACACATATTTATCATGTAATTCAGTTATGGTGGTGGATGCTGGGGATACTATGATTGGTGAGAAAGAAACGAACAAACCAAAACCCATGATTCCCAACTTCATGAAGCTCACAATCAGAGAATCACATAAGAAGAGAATCATGGATGTGAAAAGTGATATGAAAGAGCACACACGTGTGCGTTAAGAGTGTAAAGAGGATCTGATCTTGTAGGTGGAGGGGTGGTGGTGGTATAGCCAGGACAACTTCCTTGCCAGCACCCCCTGTGGACAGTTCTTTTTTATTCTTAGATTTCATTTGGTCAGAATGAGGGCTTTCAGTTCTCCCAAACTCTGGTTCAGTGCCCTTTCCATTCCACCATCCGACCGTGGCCCTCATTTCCTAATCTAAACATAAGAGGCTGGTCTAGAAAAACTCTACAGTCTGTTCTAACTGCAAAGTTCTTTTCTTCATTCTCTTCTTCTTCCCAATGGGAGACATACAGGCCACTTGCTAGCAGCGTCAACTCCACCCATCTGTCCATCTATTCAACACATATGTGTTGAGCAACTATTATGTGCCAGGTACTTTAGCAGGAGCTGGGAACACAGTGGGGTATGAGACATCACACTGCCTTTCCTCATGGGATGTCCAGGCCTGGAGTGGCGGTTGGGGTCAATGGAGCCCTCCTCCACATTCTTTGGCTGAATCGCCACATTTAGAATTTAGGTGTGTGGAATGAGCAAATTGGGGACTCCTGGCGTGTGCCTTGATGGGCACAGGACAATGTCTTTCACCTGTCAGGTACCCTGCACACCTTTGGTGAATACCTGCCTCTTCCATGTTGACGTTGATGTTTTGCTCATCTGAGAGGTGTACAGCCTGAAAGGCTCCAGGGGTGCCAGGGGCCACTCTTTGGACATAAGCACCAATGTGTGGCATGATGACTTTTCACTCTACAGACATTTACGGAACACAGCTGCTATCCTGGGTGACTGTGAGAAACTATAAATATAGGTAGACATTCCATAAACCCTGATTTAGTGGGGAAGATATTGTCCTAACCCAAGAGGCCTTGTGGTGAGTGACATGGATGAGACAGAGCCAATGGTGGCTCTGTATCCAGGGAAATTATGCTCCACCAGGGCCATGAGACCCTAATAGCTATGGGATTATTGCATCCATAGGGGACTTCTAGAAGAAGCATAAGCACAGTGATCTAGAAACTGAGGGGTTTAAAAGCCCACTCATTGATGCCTGGGTTGAGTAGAAAAAGATCCTTAGAGCCATGTTTTAAAACTTGGGAAAAATTTCAAAAGGAGAGGTGATAGCGAGCAACAGAAGAGTCTCTTTCAAGAGGGGAACTTCCCCTTGGTCTTTGGCCTGATTACCTTCCATGGAAAGTCAAGTTGACTTAAAAAAAGAAGGGGCTCTCTAGTGTCTGGGAGTTTCGGGGTCTCACCCATTTGAGTGCAGTCTGTGTTGTGTGCAGGCAGAAGGGGGAGATAGGCCCAGGATGTCCTCTGAGTGCTGTGACATTTTGAGTTCCCGTCTTTTCAGTGAGGAAACTGAGGCATGGAAAATGGGCCCACTTTAAGCACAAAAAGCTTTATAAATGGAACTTAGTTAAAATGCAATCTAAAAGAAGTAAGAAAGAGACATCTCTCTTTTTCCGAGTCTCTGCTCTTTGCACACACCTGTCTCAAGCTCACGGGCTGTCCCCGCCCACCGGCCCTGCAGCGTGCCAGGCTGGGCATCCCGCCAGGCTTTCTTAGATGAAGTCGAGGCTGCCAGGTTGCCCCACCTACCGCTGTTCCCCCAGCCCTGGGCCCCAGCCTCCCCTCTCCTGGGAGACACAAAGGGCTTCTGTGACTCAAGCAAGAGCTCACAATACCTCCTCTTTCTCTCTAGCAACACAGAGTGAGGCCTCGGGGTGCATCTCTTGGGGGTAACCCTTGCCCGACTTGCTACGTGGGGAACGGCGTGGAGTTTGCCACTCCTCGGCCCCTGGGGCATCTCTCTAGACCTACACGCTTACTTTACTCCACGATAGACCCTTCTGCAGAGATTTCAGGAGCCCCTGTTTGGTTCCAGCTAAGGTTGACAGGTGTGGGGGTGATCCAGAGAGGAGCTAGTATTTATCAAGTATTTACTAGTATTTATCGGGTGCCCTGGGTCTGGTGCAAGCTGTTTTGCACATGGATCCTCTGCAGATCCTTGTGCTGATCCTGGAAGATGTTTTTAACTCAATTTTACAGAGCACGTGACAGAGCTCTGAGAAGTTGGGTAACTTGTTTAAGGCTACGTAAACTGTTACGCTGTTGTGACAAGATTCTAGTCTAGAACAGCCTGTCGCTGAAGCCTTTGGTCTTTCAGTTATAATTTGTCACTCGAGTTGAACCAGTTGGGCCCTGTACCTGCCAGGTGGAGGGAGATTAGAGATGTCGTCTGTCTGCTGCCTCTCCTTGTCTTCCACCCCCAAGCACCCTACGTCTGCCATCAAAATCCCTGTTCACTTTGCACCCTGATGTGGTTTGTTTTGGGGGTAGTGAGACTGACGGAGGGGGTGGGCAGGAAGGAGCAGAGTTCCAGTTTTGCCTCTGTCACTAAACTGGGTCATCTCCAGCAAGTCTTTTCCAATCTCGAAGCTTGAGTTCCTCCACCAGTAAGACAAAGATGCACGGCTTAGTGGTTAAGCACAGATAGAACGTGGCCTGGTTCAAACTCCAGTGACCTTGGGCAAATTGCTTTCTGTGCCTCAATTTCTTAGGCAAAACAGAGATCACAATAGTATCTACCTCATGGGAGAGTGATGAGGGTGGAGGAAGTTAATATGTATAACGCTCTTAGCAGAGTATCTGACATGGGTGTTTTAGAGGTATTGCTGTTATTTCTAGATGCAAAAGTTTCTGAAATTCCACTATTTTCAAAGAAATATATGGAAAATAACATAGTAGCAACTTAAAGCTGAGTGACACCCACTTGATATGTTCTTCTCTGCTTTTTGCCTGCGAATATGCATATGTGTGTGTTTATGTGTGTGTGTTAGTTGGCAGGTAGAGATATAGGTAGATTGTAGTGAAAATTAGATGTCAAATTATCACCCCCCCTTCCATGTGTGTGATACATAAAACTTCCTGATATGTTGAAAAGAATAAAAATTAAAAAAAAATTTTTTTGTGTTATATGCTCATAAACCAACCAACTTTGAGTCCAGTGATGAGGAGCTAAAAGTTGTCCTGGTAGAAAGTAGATAAACACACAGTGGAGGGCAATTTTCCCCCCAGACATCCAGCCAAAGTGATCATTTAGGCACATCACAGGCAGCAAGGATGACCATGAGACCAATAAGAATAACAGGGCAGAACATGGCAACCGCCTGCTAAACTTCTAGACCTAAAGGATTAAATTAATCAAGACAGAAGTAGGGGGGAGAGAGAGAGTGAGTTGGAAAGGTGAGAGTAGCCGTGGGCTTTGCAAGCACTGGGCCCAGTGATAAGTGGAGCAGGACACGAGGGGAGTGAGGCGTTCCTGAGCTGTGACAATCCAGGGCCACCCAGGCCAGCTCTTGCCAACAGAAATACAGGTAATGTGAGTCTCATTTGAAATTTCAAATTTCCTAGTGTCCACTTCTTAAAAAGCAAAAAGAAACATGTAAAAATTAATTTTACTTATTTTATTTAACCTAATCTATCTAAAATATTATTTTTATACAGTGTAAAAAATTATTGAGATATTTTATGTTCTTTTTTTCATACTAAGTCTTTGAAAGCTGGTATGTATGTTACAGTGAGAGCACATCTCTGTTCACACCAGTCGTATTTCACGTGCTCGGGAGCTCCACGTGGCCTCTGGCTCCCGTCCTGGAGAACATAGACCTTAACCCTGAGGAGAGTCTGTTTGCTGAGTCTGCCAGAGCACTGTCTTGCTTCCTGGCTGTCTGGAGTGGAGGGAGGGAAAGAGGGAAAGAGGAGGGAGACGTGGAGTGCCCTGAGGTCAGGGCCTCCTCCTCTCACCCCGCCGTTGCCTTCTCATACTCTTGGCTCTCCTGGACATCTCAGCCTCTATCCTGGACTCTTCCAGAGAGTGTGTGACTCCCAGGCATGTTTACTTTTGCTGAGGCATGAATATAAAACATGCACATCAACAAATAAGCCCCGTCATCCTTCCAGCATCAGCTCTGACCCTCCCCTTGCTGTCCCAGCTGCTGTCACCTCTCCTGCTGCGATAGAAACTTTCCACGTGGGGAAAAACGTGGAGTTGAGAATGAAGCCAACTTCTGGTTCTGGTGGTGAAAGTAGAATAGACGTATGTATTCTAAGCAAATGCTTTGTGCTAAGATAGCCACGGCACAGGGAAAACTGCATGTTGTAAGTTGTTCACAGAGGTAGGGATTCAAGAAAGGGGCTATTGTGAGCTAAGTTTTTACCTCTGTGCTGCAGGGAGGCATCTTCTTGCATCTGCAGCGGACGTCGTGGAGTCTGGCCGGCCAGCGTGCACAACCCCTTCTTTGGCGACAGACTCTGGATTTTACTCTTGGGGCCACTCTTGCCCCGTGGCAGCATGAAGTTGCCCGCATTTTCTCTCTCCTAGGACTGAAGTTTTAGGGGAGTGATGTAAGAATGGAAAACCACTGGAGCCATTTCAATCAGAAGAGAGTACCCTTGAGGTCGCCCATTGTGAGGTCCAGTTGTGCAGCTTTTCCTTCTATTCCCTGAGCTCTTCCATGTCCTTTCAGTAGGTTTCATCCCCCCAGCCCCAAGTTAGCTGGAATCTGTTTCTGTTGGTCTCAACCAAGTGCAAACACAAGCATGTTTTGAGCAGCAGGTGGATGTGATGGTGCTCAAGATCGGTGGCCTAGGGCAGGGGTCCCCAACCTATGGTGAGTTGTATAATTATTTCATTATATATGACAATGTGATAATAATAGAAATAAAATGCACAGTAAATGCAATGTGCTTGAATCATCCCAAAACCATTTTCCCCCTCTCTGGTCCATGGAAAAATTGTCTTTCATGAAAGACAATTCTGGTGCCAAATTTTGGTTCCTGGTACCAAAAAGGTTGGGGATCTCTGGCCTAGGGGAGCAAATGGAAAAGAAAAACAGAGAGGGTTAAGTGGTTAAACCAGAGACCCCCTCTCAAGCCTCCAGTGGTGGCCATGGTGGGGGAAGCCTCATGTGTGCAAAGCATTTTCTCATCTCTTCTCTCACTTCTTCCTTACGACATCCCGGGGAAGTGCAATGCCCACGTTCCGAAGTGGCGTGGGCCACCCAGAGTTGAGAGCAGGCCAAGGCCAAGCCCAGCACTCTCTATCCTTGCGAATCTGCTTTCTATTCCTAGGAGAGGAGAGGTCAGGGGCGTATGGGCTGCGAGGCTGCCTTTCTTTCATCTCATAGAGTTGCCGGACATTTTTGTAAGAATTAGAAGAGACCTAGAGAGATAATCTCTGCCTCACTTCTTTCTTATGGTCTCAGCTCCAGACAGGGGTCAAGAATTCTCGTGGAAGTTTGGACAGAGCTGAGTTAGGGGCTGCTCTTGGGCTTCTGATTGAGTTTCTGTGTGTCCTTCTGCTCACAGTACACTCCTGGGCCAGTGGCAGTGCCAACTTTTCGGACGTGCAGAATCAGAACCTGCACCTTGGCTAGACTGCCAGGTGATTCTGTGCATGTCACAATCTTGGGAGTGTTGTCGTAGGTCTGGGGTACCATTGTTCCTCTGTGTTCCTGAAGGAATCAGTAGTTTGCCAAATAAAGGTCCAGTTTCCAGTCCTGTTGGGGACTGTGTCCCTTCTTCAGAGCTTCCATTCTAAATCACTTAAAGGATGATACTGCTGATTGTGACATTCAAGCTCTTTATGACTTTTTAGTAAAAACCACCTGTGTGTTAGACCTGAGCATTTCACAGCTAATTAATTCTAGGGACGGTTGCCTGTTGCTAGTGGAAAAAAAATAAGCATCATTCTAAGTGGTGAGTTTATTAATCTATCCTTGATCCTTTTTCCCCAACATCCATGCTCGTTTCATTTACTACATTTTATTCAGTACATGTTAAGAGGTGGGTTCATCAATTTGTTTCCCAAGATGCAGTGGTTATTAGTGTGTCCTGATGTGGTCCTGTGTCCCTCAAGTGTGTGAATGGCTTGCCGCCTGCTTGCAGGAATCTACAGTCTGGTTGGGGGGATATTATTATCACCCCCAACTCTGTATTTTATAGGAGAGGAAAGCAGGCCCAGGGAGAGGTAGGTGCTTTCTGATCTCAGGACTTGGCCCAAGCAAAAGGGCCAGGAGAGGTTGAGGTGCCAGGTCACAATGGAGCCCGGGGCAGCTCTCTGCAGTGCAGGCAGGCCATGGGGGAGGCTGTCCACATGCGTAGGGCCACCTCATGTGGTGTCACATTTGGGGACTAAGGTCTGGGATTTAGGGTCATGTATGGGTCAGGTTTGGACAGGCAGAATGAAAGCAGAGAGAGAAATGAGAGGGCATCCAACTTACTCAAGGCTTAGAATTTACAGCGTTTTTAGGTTCTTATAAGCACCTGGAGAGGCAGATTTTATGACTGATGTTCTACTCATAAGGAAGATGAGACAAATGGGGGTTATAAAATCCACCTGGGATCACACAGTTGGCAGAGCGGGTGTTCAGGCTCAGGGCGGATCACCCCAGTGCTTACCTGTCCCATCCTGTGCCATGCAGGCTCCTAATGTGTTACCCTCCATCCTGCCCGTGCTCAGGCTGGGTTGGAGTGAGGGTGGAGCTGGGCCCTGGAAGAGATGAGAAGGCTCCAGCTGCAGGAGAGGAGGTGTGAGAAAGCTCTGAATGACATGGCGCTGACAGGCTGACCAGGGTCACATATTGCGAAGAGTCGGCTCTGATGGAATGCAGACACTTGGGTTTCGGTTCTGGACTCTCTCATGCCATGGTGCCATGGAGAGTGTTATCAACCGCACCGCTTGAGGGGCACTGAGCTCAGATGGCAGGATTGGCTGCAGGGCTCAGCTCGAGGAGGGACTCATGTTTGGAGTGATGAAAGTTTGGAGAGGGAGAGAGGCTTGGTGGGGCCAGACACAGGAGGGGCAGGCTCTGTGGATGCAAAATAGCCTCACTGCTCAGCCTGGTGGGGCGGACCGACCTGGAAGCCAAGATGCAGAACTCCTGGGGGTCAGTGGTTGAGAGCCTGCCTTGTCTGGGTGCTCCCAGGGGAGGCCTGGTTGTGAGTGCTCAGATTGTAAAGTCAGCGAGCAAGACAGCTTTCAGCTGCTGCTGTTCTCTGGTCTCAAAGGACAGAACCTTTGGGTGACCTTGACAGGCAAGCCCCAGGCCATGTCTGGCATGCACCATCTACCCCTGGAGCACAGAGTCCCCTCCCAGCTGCCCTGTCTGAGCCTTCACCTCTTCAGCACAGCCCTGGGCGTTTCTCCAGAGCTTCCTGTTTGCCTGCAGTTGCATAGGCGGGCTGGTCCCACCCGGGATCATGTGGCAAAGGCCTGGTGACATAGGTGGACCCTGGCCGTGCTCTCCATAGCTCCTGGGGGCTGTCTCCACCCACACTTGGGTCCTGGGCTTCACCACTTGCATCGGGCCCTGCAGCCAGGGGAGCTGAGGCCCTGTATCCAAGTCAGCTCACATGAAGGTCAAGGTGACCCAAAAGGGTTTGTGGCCAAGATTCTTAATTTTTTTTTTTTGATTTTTCATTTTCCAAAAAGTCTACACCAATGATGACTTCAGGATGTAGTGTTCCAGAAAAAACTGGAGAGGGGAACAAGGTCTTCCTTGGTTAGGGAGATGGAGGAATAAAAAGTGCACAGGGGTGAGGTCTTTGAGTCTCCGGAAGGAGCGTCACCGCGGTCGAAAGACCACCACGTGTGCCTGGCAGGTGCCCGGCCTGCAGGTGCTGGAGAAAGTCACTGAGGAAAGGTTCCGGGGGGGCAGGGACTAAGTCGATGCCAGTACTGGAAGGTTTCCAGCATGTGGGCCTGGAAAATATTCCTACTGCAAAACAGGGTTTTCTGGGCAGCTGCCGTTCCTTCACAGCCTAGGAGGGCAAAGGCTGAAGTCACCAGGCTTTGTCCGCCCCAACTAGTCTGGGCTGCTCACCGCATGCCCGTCCTAATGATTAATTAGACTCTTTCTGTGTTTAGAGAATTGTGAAAATACAGCATTGTGTTAGAACACTGGGTTGTATCGGGTTGGAGATAATGCTGTTGTGTAAACGACATGAAAAGAGCTTTCCCAGGTGAGGGTTCAAGACCCCAGGGGAGCTTGGCGTTGAGCCCCTGCCTGTCTCTGCTCTGCCTCTCTGCTAGGTGCTCCTGAAGGGACTTTGGTCTGTGACATTACATGGAGGAAGCAAGCAGGATGCTAAAGTGGTAAACTTCTAAGATGTCTAAAGAAATAAGAAATTTTGCCTATGAAGTTGTGCTAGCTATCACCATTGGATTTTTAGAGCTATTATCTAACATTCTCTGCCCTTTGATGCCCCAGCAGGTGGGCCCTGGTGTTCTGTGTCATCTGGGATCCCTTATCTGATTGAGTTTGGCCTATGACAGCAGCAGCAGGAGTTGGAGAAATGTCTTCTGAGACAGGCAGTATCTGTTTTTACCAGGAGGTCCATCTGCCACCACCCCTCCCCACACGTGGTTTGGCTTCTGTATTGCTATTTTGTCCTTTTAACCCTTTCTAGGGTTAAAAGGGTCTGAGGCCACCATTGCTAGGCGTTAGGTGTCTCTCCTTTGTAACTAGTGCCCCGGATAAAGGATCTTCATTTGGGCCAGCTCCTGATGGACAGAGAGCCTAGCCAGCCTGACTTCCTGCTTGATCACCAGGTTTCTAGGGGCAGCAGGTGGTGCCCTCTCACTATCACTGCTGCTCTGGGTTGTTCCTGACTTTGCCTATGGGGGAGGTCATCTGTGTGCACATTGGCGATCTGCGAGGGGGAGTGGAGGGCACAGTGTGAAGGAGTAAGCTGTGAGGGGGGCATCTGAAGACTCGAGGCACCTGGTCGCAGCAGGAATTGCAGGGCAGTGAGTTGTGCAGGGGCAGGGGCAGGTGAAGTTGGAGCTGGGGGCTGGGAAGAAAGCAGGCTACCCGCAAGCTACTGTGAGGGACACTGAGGTGAGCTGCCTACACTGTGGGGTGTGTAATCCAGGCCAGAAGCCCCCAGCTAGCACTCCCCTCAGGTCACCCCTAGCCTCTGGCCTGCCTGCCCAGATGGGTGGGGCTCAAAGGCCTGGCCATCTCGACCCCATGCCGGATACTTGGACATCAGCTATACTTCCCGATGGAATGGCCGATGCTTTGTCTGACTGTGAGCACTCCTGCAGCCTGTCCCTTTCCTTCAAGTGCTGGCCTCTAATGAACACCCTGCATTCACACTGTATCTTAGTTTGGCCAATGAGAGGAGCATCTGCTTCCTGAGAACCTGACCTACGTGGGTAAGTTTAGAAGAACTTACAGCAAGAGCAGCAAAAGGTTGACATGAAAGTAACAATTCTTACTTTTCGAATTTGTTTTATGGATTTTGTGTGTTGCAAGGAACTTTGAGCCTTTATGCAGAGGCAGGGGAACTGCTAGGGGGCACAGGAGAAGGGTGAGATCTGGCCACCGTTTAGGGATGCAGACATGTGCAATGACCTCTCAGGAGTCAGAGCTTTGTTCAGTCGCACTATGGACAAACATGTGGAGTCTAAGAGGTAAATCAAGCATATCTATGGAGCATGAGCTAGGGAGAGAGTATTTTCTTTATCTCCAATTTACAGAGGAGGACACTGGCAATGTTAGAAGTGAAAGTGAAGTTCAGTTCAAAGATGAGTTTGAAGGATCTGTATGCCCGACGGTAAGGGAGATGATTTTTCACGTGAACTTGAAAAATGGTTCTGAAGGAGTGTGTGTGTTCTCTGGGGCTGTGAGAGGGTGAGGACGAAACAACTTGGTGAAATGACCTGGATTTTCCAGTGTGAGAGATCTGAGAAATGAATGTTCTTTTCTGTTGCTTTTTTAGAATCTGATCCACATACCCCTGGTCAATAATAGTCTTCCCATCCTGACATCCTGGGACCTACACATCCACATGGGGCTCAAACTGTCACCTGGTTTCATGTCCTGACTGTTAGAAACTTCATGTTTGAACTTCATGTTTAACCTTGAGGCCCCTCATACTTTTCTGTTCCTTTCCTGGTTACCTCCCCAGAAACCATGTCAGTTCAGTTCTTGAGTTTACAGTAGTCTAAATTCTATCCTTGGTGCTACCTCTGGCAACAGGAAGGACTTTAAAAACATGACCTCCCAAGTGGGTGAATCCTGAGAGGCGATATCAGATCCCTGGCCAGAGACATTATAAACCATGTTGACTTTGGGCAAAGTGAGAGCAATTTCCTGACTGAGAAGAGCTAGCGATATTCGCTAAGAACAGCTCTTGGGGGTGACCAAGTGATCAATAAATTTCACCCAGATTGGGAACTCAGATTGAGATAATTCCCACTTCAAGGCACACTGGACTAAGCTTCATTTATGACATCAGAGTCACATCATGCCATCTGGCTTGAATCTTCCAAACAGCCTACTCATCCTGCCCGCATGGTCAATGAAGTAAGAGGTCCTCTGAGTGGATGAATTCATCCCTCTCTATGCTCTAAGCCCCTTGAAAAAGCCAGCTGGTGTCCTTTGGCTTATAATTGGCACTATCTCCCTTTTTTTAAAATCTCTGGGCTAAAGACCTAAATATGGTGATGGCCAGAGGTGGGCTACCATAGGGAGTCCTTGATATTTAAGTCCTATTTTCATGGTCGCATACAAGCCAGCGAGTTCTTCCCCAATCCACCCGGCTCAGAAACCCAAGTACATCAAGGGAAACATTTGAGTTTTCAAAATTTTATTGAGATGTTGGGGAGAAACAGCCAACATATACATTCCTCATTTCGTCACGACTGGCATTTTATCCACACCCCATAGGCTCTCCTCTGGCTTTGGTCTAACAAGGTCTCCTTAGCAGTCCCCCTTCTGCTGTCCTCTCGCTGCTGCCTGGTGCTGTTTGAAGTCCACCAGGGCAGAGCCCGCTGGCGGGTCACACGTGGGAGCGGTAATTGCGATTGGCTGTGGGGAAGGACAGGTTTGCGACAGGGACATGTGTTAGAACACACCCACCCATAAATACTCTTCTTGCCCCCGTCTGAGTTTAGTCATTGGCAAGAATCTCAGGCTGAGATTTCAGAGGCGTGGGAGGAGGGTGCCGCCAGGAGGGGGGTGCCGGGGGCCACGTGCCCCTGAGTTTGCCCACTCTCCTCCTCATCTCTCACTCACCATCATCGCCCCGTTTCCTACTTTTCAGGCTGCCCTTCCGGTATTTTCTCTTGCTGCCACCTCTCTTGACTCCCTTGTGGGGAGCTCGGTTCTTGCCCCTCCTCATGCCATGGCTCTTTAATTTGCGGCTGGTCGACATCGCAATTTCTGCCAAAATGAGGGGCTTTGCAAGGCCGGAGGCCAGGAGTCTGGGTATTTAAGGCCTTGGCCATTGTGAGGGTGAAGGGGTGTGGTCCAGCAGGCGGGTGGGGCCCTATTGTGCTGTCACTAGCCTTTGCTGCACCTTGGTCATATATGTGAAATAAATAAGGTGGCCCCTTTAATGCAGCTCAAGGCCTGCGTTCAACTCTGAAGTCCTTTTTGTGTTAAGTGGGGCTTTCCAGACAGGTGTTCTTGAGCAACTAAATCCCAGCCCTGTGCTGGCCATCTACGGAGTCCAAGAAACCATTAACCTGTGTCTCCTGCCCATAGAAAATTTATTAGTCATCAAGTATGTGCATATGCATGAGTGTTTCAGTCATTCACAGCATCTGGAGGTGACAAATGTATTTCCATGAGGATTTGACTCTAGGAAATCCAGTTCAGTATGATCAAAATAGAAATACTTCTTCTCTTTCACCTAACTCAGGGTTGCTCAAATTCAGCACTGTTGACCTGATGGGCTGGATAACTTTTGGTGGGTTCTGTGCATCCTGGGATGGTTGGCAGCGCCCCTGGCCTTGAGCACTAGATACCAATGGAGCCCTCACAGCTGCGACAACCAAAATATTACCAATCTTGGCTGCCTGTCCCTTTGGGAGGGTGAGGGAGTAAGGGGCGAAGTCACACTGGTTGAGAATCATTGAACTAGTCATTTTTAAAAATGTAGTCACAGATGTAGATCACATAGTTTGCACCATGGACTAGGTGGTGGGGAAGTAGTGGTGGATAAAAACAGATGTAGATACTGTGCTCATGGGGCTTTCTGCCAAGTGGGGAAAAAGGCATCAGGTGTCTACACCAACCAGTGGCTGGAGCGGGTCAGAGGGTATAGGATGAGGTTGGAGAGACAGGCAGAGACCAAACCATGCTCAAATACATTGGGAAGCCTTAAAAATGTTAAGGGGATGGCACGATGAGATTAGAGGGTTCTGGGTGGGCGATGGCTTGATTGGGAGGGATGTGTGAGGAAAGGAAGGTGATGCTGTCAGTAGCAGCAGCTCAGTAGAGAGGAACATTTGATAATGGCCTAGACCTGGGCCGGGGAGGGTGTCAGTTGAGATGTATAGAAGATAGAGACCATGATTTGGGATGGACTGATCTGGAAGGACAGAGCAGATGGTGTCAAGGGTGTGGCTTTTGGATTTCTGTGTAATGCAGCTATCTGGATGCTGGTACCACTCATGGAGACAAAGACCAGGATGGAGAGTGTGGTGACCATGCATTTAGTCTATGACATATGGTCTGAAGTGCCTTTGAGATTTCCAAATAGAGGAACTGAATGGTTATTGAGTGTTCATCTGGGGGTCTTGTCATCTAACCTTCTCTTCCTCCTTTATACCTCATGTTGGATGCTTTGAAACAAATTTTGGTAGAATTTGACAGCTGTTTCCTCCGTTTGTCCCTCCTCCTCTCTCCACTGCCATTATCCTCATTCAAGAACTGAGCCTCATTCAACCTCCTTGCCTATAGGAGGTTGTTAGCAAAAGCTGGTTGACAAGGAGAGAGAATGTCGTTCAAGCCCCACTTCCTGTATTTCTGATGTCTACAGATAAGATGAGAAATCATGTTTTGAAACCCAGATTCCTTCAATAACCACCATAGATGACAATGTTTCCAGGCAGGTCTCTCTGGAGACCTTCTATTGGTGACTCTCATTCAGACAAGGAGGGAGAGCTGTGTGAAGCAGGCTGCTGGCATGCCTCTTTGTGTCTCTGGACCTTCTCAGTCCTCTCCAGCCCAGCTGTTCTCCTTGTGACCTGGGAGAGCAGGGACATCTGTGAACACAGGAATTGAGAACTTGCCTAGCCCTGTGTATTCCCTCGGTGTTAAACAGTCCTCTGCAGAGTAGGAGCTCAATACATATTTGTGGAATACATTTGCTCAATAAATAAAAAGTCCTCTTATTTTTCTAACTTATTCCTCCCCATTTGGTTCCACATCTCCAAAGAAGATTTCTCCAACTTATGGAATTTTCATTGTCCTTTAAAATTTCCTCAAAGCCCATGGTCCTTGTACCATTGGACTTAATGCCTAGACAACCAGCCCTAACTGTGTGGACCCCTGTTTTGTGTCTGTGTATTGTGTGTGTTAGGCTGGTCTCAACAGGAAGTGGTGTCTCAGGGCTCTGGTCCTGATGAGACTTCTCTGGACTCTAGCCCCCTTATTTCATAATAAGCAGGTTGGGCTAGGTGTTCTTTGAGACGATCTGACTTTGGTTGTAGTCACCTTGCAGTTAGGGACTCTATCTTTTATTGCTACTGCATTTTCCCCAGGCACTAGCATAGTCTGCAGCAGGTGATCAGTGCATATTTGTTCAGTCTAGCTGCTTTGGTATATTATGAGGACAGATAGTCCGACACTATCTATTGGAGCAACTTTGTACCAGTGGGGGCATTTCTAGGCAGGGAAAGGAGAAAAGGACATTGTCTTCAGAGCAGGTCCCCTGGCGCTCTGTGCTCACCTCCCACGCCTGACTCTGCTGCTAAACCGTTTGCAGAGGAACTGGCCTCTTTGGTGTAAGAGGCATTTTCTGGTCAGCCTTGAAGACTGGATGCTATTTCTTTCCCTCATCCTTTCCACCCCCAGAAGACCTGCTCTGCCAGAGAAGCTGAGATCACAGGGAAGAAACAGCCAGACTTGAGAATTGATGAAGAAACAAACAAAAATGTCCCCCTTGCGTAGGGCTGAGGAGTAGCTGTGGTTCCAGACACCCAAGATGAGCAACTCCAGCAGCAGAAAACTCAGTGGTGGTGGTGGCAGGGGGTGGGGTGGGGAGAGGCGAGGCACAGGCCAGTTCAAGGTGGGGCCGCGGGGTGTGTGGGTTGGCTCCTGCGTCAGACCTCCTGGAGCGAGGAAGGAGCAGGCCAGAGCACTGGCCATGCTGCCTGTCTCTGTTTCTCTTCCCACTTCTGCCCCAGTGTGGCCTGAACCAATGGCACTTTAGATAGAGCGCAGTGAGTTCACTTCTGCGCCCAGAGGCCCACAGTGGGGCCTTTCCTTGAGAACCATCTGCTAACCCAGTCTGCTGGCCGCCTGTGTCCTGCCTTTTCTCTGCTGTCTTGCACCAAGAGGGCACATGAGCCCCTTCAGATAGCTCGGCATGGCAGCAGCAGGGACAGCCCAACAGACCTGTTGTTCCCTTTACATTTTAGCTTCCAGGTGGGACTCAGCTTTTGTTTCTCTCGATGAAAGGAAATGGCACATGGAGAGAGAACTGCATTCCTGGCCTTCTGAGAAGAGGAGCTCTCAGGCCTCTTCCTGTTGGGGCTGAGTGTTGTCTTGCCTGGAGGCAGGTGGACGGACAGAACGGTGGTGTCTATACCTCCTGGAAGCATAGCCCAGGCAGCTGCGCAGGGAAGGGCGTGGAGGCCTGGGCAGGATTAGGGTCTGGATTAGGAAGGGCAGGTTTAGGGTCTTCGTGTTTTGGAAGCCAGACTTCTAGTTGGAGCCCATCTCAGGTCTCCAATTCAGACTCCATTAATTTACCTGTGGAGTCCGACGGCTGTCCGCACAGGGCTGCTTTTTCCCAGCCGGCTGAGGTTTGGGGCTTATTCAGAGGCAACAAGGAAAGATGCTGACAGTCCTAACACACGACAGTGACTCAGTCCAAATCCCTCTCTGAAATCTGAGTCTTTCCAGATATTGACCTCTGCGGGGAAGGGTGCACCTTTTGCCCTACGGACACACATACCTGTCTTCTCTACTGTGCTGCTGCTGCCGTTCCAACAGGCCCGGGGGCTCGGGGCAGCCTGGATGCAGTAGGAGCTGCCGAGAGAGGGGCCCCATCAGGGACAGAGCTCTCTGAGCTCAGAACACATCCGGTGTCTTCATTAGGGAATAAAAATCGACCAGAGACCAATGCCAAAGGGTAGTTTTCAAAGCAAAGGGGAGGAAGGGCCTCAACCCCACTCACCTTTTCTCACCCAGTTCTGGGACTACGGCATTCCCAATTTCCCCACAGTTCCTGTGTCTTCAGGAGCAAAGCATTTGGGATGCTTAAAGGTGGGGGACTCATCACAAAAGTGATAGTCACGGGGGTCCCCAGAGGCCACCTGCCTGCTTCTTTGGGGGCTGAGAGGCCTGTCTTAGGGGCTTTCCCAGGCCGTGGAAGAGCCTGGAATGGACACAGACTGCTGGTCCCCAGCCAAGCATGGCTCACTACACCACAGTGCCTTCCCTACTTGGCTTAGAGAGAAATCTGGCCTCGACTGTCCACTCTGTTTGCACAGAGAAGGGGTCTCATGTGGGAGGGAGAGGGAGACCTGGGAGAAGAGAGTCACTTGTTTGAAGAGGTCCCCTGGACACATGTGAAGTCCTCGTTTTGAGATAAGTCAAACGATCATTTGCTTTTAGTTATTTTTGGATGTCTGAAAAATTATTTGACTATTTCTATTCCTTTTGTCTTCTTATGTTATCACTAACAATAAGGCTGTGCACAAAGAAAATACAAATTTTATGCTTTCCTAGTAACCACTTCCCTGCCTTCACTAACTTTAATCCCCACCCACAGCAGTGACAGAGAAGGTGTCCCCTTCCAAATACACTGGGAATACAGCTGCCTTCAGGGATAAGATAAAAGTAGGGCTGCACCCTAGGATGTTAGAAAGGGGTGTTACAGTATTAAAATATCTCGTAATAAATTGTTTGGCCTGATATGGTCTTTAGGAACAACGTCTTTTAATCCATCTACCAACTGGAGTAAGGAACTTTGAGCTGGAGGGTCTGCTAGAGAACAATTTCACAATAGCTAGGGCTGGGGATGAAGTAACTTGGCCAAAGTCACAACCTCTAGGCAGAACCAGATCTCAATCCCTGATCTCCCAATTCCCAGTCTGGGCTTCTTGCCACTCTGCCATGAAGTGCTGAAATTTCAGGTCTCTTTCCCACCCCCGCCCAGTGGATTTTCTCTGCTTTTCTCCCTTCATGTTCCAATAGCCATGTGCCAGGCCCTTGCCCTTTTGAAATCATCCTACTGTAAGTTCACTGAGTTTGAGGATGCCTGGGCCTTTGAAAGGGGAAAGAGTTGCCACCAAGAGGGACAAAGGACCAGAGAGAAAGGCTGAGGTTGCTGCACACGAAGGTCAATGCCTTCACAATTGATGGTTTCAAAGCACTGTGAACATCATGCTGGTAAAGCGCACTGAACAGAAGAGAGCTACTAACCAAGGCTGGGTCAAGAGAGACTGTCACATCGCTGACCTGGCTTGCTGAACCTCTGTCTCCTAGTCTTAGCGGTGATCAGTGGAGGGTGAGGAAGAAGAGACAGGTTGAAAGCATAATCGTTCTTTGTGTCCTGAGACCCTGGAAAGATGGGGCCGACAGCGAAGGCTTTCCTGACAATGCCATGGCCCACGTGGCTTCCCTAGTGCTCTTTGGGCAGAAGTCTCATATTTGGAGACCTCAAAAAGTAGGTTTAATTGTATTTATACGAAAGAAAAAGAACAAAGTAACTTCTTCACTATTCTTTATAGTGTCTTAATTGTGATCCAAAGCACAGAGGCTTATGACACTTCACCCTCCTCACACCCCTGTGCTAGGAGAGCAGCTAGGACTGGTCTAGAGAGATCCTCAAAGCAAAGCTTCCATTTTTAGCAAGAACCCAAGAAAGACCCAGATGCTTTTGAGTGTTCAGCGATCAGATTTTATTGGTCAAGAAATTCCTGACACTGGGCAGCCTTATATTTTCTGGGAGGAAATGTGGAAGGTGATGCCACAGAGATGTTCCTGGGATTCTGGTAAGGACCATGTCAGCATGCAGAGATATTTGTTCTCTCAGTAGACTACTGTCCTACGATAGTGATAATAGCACTTTCTTAACACTGCAAGGAAGCAAAGACAAAACTGAGGTTAAAAAAGTCCCTGGTTAGAGTGGGAGAGTCTCAGGAGGTTCTTTGGGTGGGCACACAAGGCCAACTTGACATTTTCCAGGTTTTCCCTTCAGATCTGTGACTTGGCATGGTTCACTTGCTACTTCCTGTGACATCCGCTCCAGGTAAAGAAGCCATGTCTTCCAGAACCAGCTACATTATCTGAGAGGCCCACTGCAAAATGAACACTCTGGTCCCCTGCTAAAACATTATTAAGAATCTCAAGACGGTGACAGAAGAGCACAAACCTGGGGGCAGTGTGGCCAGGTAAGTGAGCACAGAGCTGTTTGTGACATACAGGTCCCCTGCCTGTGAAGCCTGCCCTGCCACTCCCTCCTCACTTAAGGCGCTTCTTACAGTAAACACGCAGGTAAGAGACTGGAAAATCCCTACCTCATTTATCTTTATAGTCCCGGAGAGCGGGTCCAATGTCCTCTTCGTGATGGGGAGTTGATGGACACTTGCGAGTGGCCTGCTTCTTCCTGAGGCTGTGTCCCGTGCCTGAGCATGAACGGCACCTCTTCAGCACTGCCTCCATCGCACCCCCAGCCCCTTCTCATGCCGGAGCTAGCACCCCTGTCTCCACTCTGCCGCCTGCTTCCTCTCCTCCCTGCTATCCTTCAGTGGCGCTCTCTTCCATGTTCCTGCGGGAAACCGCCGCATCCTGGGGCACGGGCAGCTCTGCTGCGTCCTGTGTGACTGGACACACATACACACACGGCATTCACACTCAGTCCCACGTGGTGTTAGGAGCCTCACGTGGGCTTTCTGGTCATTTACCTGCAGGTGGTATTCCCAGCCCTGAGACGGTAAGGGCCACCTGTGAAGAAACTAGCCCTCTGTGACTTGGCTTTCCCTACTCTGACATGTCACAAAGTCCATGTGAGGTCAGTGATCAAATCTCCAAGAGAAGCACGGACCAGAGCACCTGGATGGTTTCCTCCAACAATTAGGTTTTGGGGATCCAAGCTTCCCAACTTACTAAACGTGGGCAAATCATTTCATTTCTCCTGGTCTTAAAAATATCCTGTTAGTGAAAAGGAGGAAAGCTCAGATTCAATGGCAGTCTTATTACCTTACTAATGAGGAAACTAAGTTGGAGATCACTTCTTTATAGGCTCAGTGCTTCAGGAAATTGCTCAAGGGCACACAAGCACTGAGCAGCAGAGCTGGATTTAAATCCACAACTATGTAGTGTTAATGTGTATACTGTGCTCGATATACCCCCTGATGTGTTTGCTGCCGTGGTGGGCAGGCAGAGGGAGGTGGTTAATCACCCAAAGAGTGATTCCTTTTACTTGATGTTCACCACAAAGGGAGCTGTCAACAAAAGGCCTGAATATTAAAGTCCAACAGAAACTCACCCAAGTCAACCATGAGGATGGAGAAGGAGGGGTAGATTATAAAATATCAAGGTGACTGATGAGAGACGGAGGGGTGTGAAGGGAAAGTTTGAATCCTAGACTTACACCCTAAGTGAAAGACTGCTGAGTGAATTTAGGAGCAGGAAACACATTGGGACAGAAAGGACTGGTTTTAGTTTTGCACAGGTGGAGATGTCCACTGAACAGATCCAATGTCCACCCGATGCTCCCTAGACAAACTGGAGGGAGGTATCTATGGCTCAGAAGAGCGACTGAGGCTGGTGATGTAGACTTGGGCATTGGCAAGGTGATTTTGTGTGGTCAAATCTATGGGCATGGATGCTCTAGAGACAAAGCTACGGTAGTCATCAGCCTTAGGGTTTTCCAGAGGATGGAGCCAGGGAAGATGATTGAGAGAGCAAAAGAAGGCTCAGGAAAGAATGGCGTTGAAAGGTAACGGGAGGAAGTTCAAGGCTGGAAGCTGCCAGGCGTGGGGTAGTCATAGCACTTAATGGGGACCAGGCACTGTGTGGACAATTGAGGAACTTCATCTCATTTTTCAGGCCTCACTTTACTTGATTCCTGTAGAACACTGGACACTCGGGTTCCTGCAGAGACACAGCCGGGGCTGTGGGCAGGAGTGCAGTGCATGGGAAGAGGTGGTGGGTGGGGTAGTGGAGGGTGGAGGGTGTTTGTGAGCAGGGAAAGATAATCTCCCTAGCAACCGCCCCTCCCCTCCCTTCATAGCCAAGCTTCTCAGAAGTAGGGCATTTATTCAACCACTATTGCTCTCCTATAAGAAAAAAAATGATAGGACTTCTTGGTTTTCTTGCCTCACCTTACCCTTTTGTCCATCACCCCATCTGATGTTACTCTCCTCTTTCAGCTATAGTGGAGTCTGCAGTTTGGAATGACACCCCATTTTGATTTGTCTTGCTATCTCCCCTTTCTGCCTTCCTTTGGGGACCTTACAGTCTGGGAGAACAGAGGCAAGATAATAACCACTCATGCCTGAGCCAAGGCCTGAAGCCTGGCAAGAATTCTAGGGGTACTGACCCACGTAATCTTCACACCAGCCCTATGAGATGAGTGCTGTCATCGCCATGTTCCAGGATCAGGGTGGTTAAGTAATTTGCCCAAGGTCCCACAGCTAGTAAACAGAGGAACTGGGGTCTTCATGCATAAGAAATTGGAATAATTTCTCATATAAGATTGTTTATTTCATAGTTTACATTTCTTTTTAAATACTTAAAGACAGGCATGCAATAGATTCTCAATAAATCAGTGCCGATTGAGAGGGGGATCCCTATTATTGATCAAAACAAAGCTCTTCTATAAGGGTATGGTGTTCATGATGTGAGGGTGTATTCAGGCTCCTAGTGGTGGTGGTGGATATTGATGTGTAATCTCGCTAGTGGGCTCTTCTTAATCAAAATTTGGGATCCCATGGAAGCATCTCCCTCACTTTCTCCACACAGATCCACGCCCCTCTGAATGCCTAGGAAAGACCTCGAAAACACAAAGGGCCAGAGGTGAGGATAGGGAGATCCTGCAGATCCTCAGCACACGTTTGGATGAATAAATTGGTTGCTCTATCAAACCATCTCTAGGACATAAAATTATGATCATGGACTCCAATCCTTTGGCTTAAATGTCTGTGTGCTTTTGGTGTGGACACAAACTGATTGTTAGTCACTTTTGACAAGGAGAAGAGGGGATAGAATAAATCAAGTTCAGCTTTACAGAGATGTACACACATAGCTCAAATATGACTCCACCTCCTTCTCTTTATTCCTCTCTCTTTCTCCTTTTTTCTGCCTTTGTTGCACTCCCCTGGATTAAGATCTTAGGTTTATTTTTAAAAAATGGCAGGAGAACTGTAGAGTTCTTTGCCTTTTAGTGTCTGCAAGAGGCAGGATATTAGAGGGGCTGGAGAAGGTGCTTGGATTATCACCTCCCCTGCCTCTACATGAGGTTGGTCTTCTTGAAGGGGGTGAGTCATTATAGCTTTTGTTCAGGAAGAGTGTTGAACCAGGCTTTAAAGGAAGAGAGGGGATGACTTGTCTCTTGTGGCCATCCTCCAACCTGACCTTTCTGGTTGGCAACACCCAACAGCCACGTTACTTAGGCTTGAGACTAAGATGCCTCCTTGGACTCTTGCCTCTCCCTCCTGGTCTTCGTTGAGTCTCCGTTCATGAGGCCCACGTTTCCATGATCCAGGGTGGCAGCCCCTGATCCATCCTTGTTACCTTTGGATTACATTATTGCATAGTCAGCTTGTGTCTCTTTTTCCATGCAAACTGCTGCCTAGTGAAACTTCCTAAAGCAAAGCTAATCATGTCACTCTTCTGTTAAAAAATCTGGGAAACTCCTTACTGTCTATAAGACATAGACATTTTTACTGCAACATTTCAGTTTGCATATCCACCCCCTAATCCCAACCTCACTTTCTAGCCATGTCTTGTATTCTCCCCCTCAGACAACTTCTGCTGTTCTAGCCAAGTTGGGCTATTTAAAAAGTAGAACAAGCACAGATGTTCATGGGAAACTCAGCGATTTGTAGTATTTCTTTAGCATCTTCCCCAATTACAGTCCTTCAAACTCAAAACAAATGGCATAAACTCTATGGTTACTTCTTTCCATGAACTCCCATAATGCATCTTTTGGACACATTTTTATATCATTTATAAGATTCTGTCCAGAAGTTTTTATTTGTATGCATGTCTTCTCTTTTCAAACACCAAAATTCCTGAGGTTGAAGCAGTATCCTCGTGGGATTCTGGGGATGGGGCAGGGGTAGTGAATTTAAAAAATGAGTGGGGCTAGAGCTTTACATTCCACATTTTTGGAGGGTTAGAGTGCGGCTTGGAGAGTGATAGGAGGGAGAGATTACAAAGGGGGCACAAGAAACTTTGGGGGTGGTGGATATACTACTTATTATCTTGCTTTGTAGTGATGGGCTCATGGGTGTATGTTTATGTCAAAATATCAAATTATACACTAAAAATATGTGCAGTTTATTGTATGTCAGTTGTACTTGAATAAATTCATTTAAGAAGTTTCACATTGTACACATCCTTATTCAAGAGCTCTTTCTAGAAATAAGATAGTGGAACCAAGAACGCATGTCTAAATGTACCAGCAGACAAAGGCTTCAAAAAGGCTGGACTTGTGTTTGAAAGGCAAAGAGAATTTTACTTGGTTTGTATCATTCTTGGGGGTTCCTATGGGCTATACTGATGGGCAGCCCTCCAGCTCAAGGAGGTCTTATAGGTGCTTTCTTGATTTTGTCCAATATCTCAGTATTCCCCCAACCACCTAACCAAGCTCTCCTCTTGAGCTGCGGCCATTGTGACAAGACACCATCAATCATCAGGTCCTTTTACCAGGAGGGACCATGTCACAGCCACTCATATAAAGGAAGTGATGGGTGGACTGCTTTGGACACATAGACTTGGGGTGGGGGAGGGGATGATAGGGGGTGCAGACAGAGGCTGCTGTTTTGAGCAGAACCCCACTGCTGACCAGAGCTGGGGAACGTAAGAAGATGGTGAAAGTCTGTAGATGTAGGTGTTCAGCATGTTGTCTGAAGGATTCCCCACAGAGACAAAAAACAAGGAAGTTATATCAGAAAAGGAAAAAGAAGACAAGGTATTGGTGGCATTCTCTGACTCCAATGGGGATGCTCAGAACTGAGGGATTGTCATCCTAGTGTGATCAATTTTCCAAAATGTCATGCCTTTGTCAAAAGCAAAGCTTTCCATTCACTTTCAAAAGACTTGCCCCAATTCTACTCTAGCCGCCCCTTCCTACTCCATCCCCCCAAATCCCCGCCAGACTCTTGCCCTACTTCCCCACGGTCCGGTCCTCGTGGTGCCAAGCCAGGCTTTCTGTGCTCGCCACCTGGCTTCCTCGGGCCGGGCCGTAGAGCCTTCCTCAGAGCTTGCCCACTCGGTGGAGAGACAGGCGTCAATCCCTGCACCTGCCTGCTGGAAGGTGCAATTCTCAAACTCTTGGGAACCCTGCCTCTGATAGAATCTCTGGGAAACTGAGTTGGGAAGGTCCTTGTATGGAAAACACACGGGTTTTCAGAATGTATATCTTAAATTTTCTCATTTGTCTCTTAGTCAGCAGGATATGTCCTCGTTTTGGTTGAAGAAGCTGTTTGAATCCGAGTTTGTCCACATCATGTTTTTTCCCACAGACAACACAACGACAAGCTTCTGGTACCGGCCCAAGACCACCATAATCATTGTTGATTTTTCCCCTCTACCCCAGGTCTCTAAATAAAATTTCTCTCCTTTCTCTCTGCCAAATGGTGTTCTTGAGTGTTCTTGTTTAGTCAAAGAGTGACCTTAGGTGAGCTTAGCAACTTAGCCTATTTGTTCCATGTACTAAGACTGGTGGCATGTGGTGAGTAGAAGGAGAACCAAGTGAGTCAGGAGGAAATATGTAGTTTCCCCTTTTTTCCTGTTTTAGATATTTGCTAGCAAAATTCATGATTGGGTTTTTGGTTTGGGATAGGTTGAGATACTTTCTGGATGTGAAAAGAGCTTACTTGGTTTGATAAACCCTCTAAACTGGGCCACGTGCAGGCTGAGCCAAGGGAGACAACCGCCAGGTTACCATCAGCTCACACTTCTAGCTTCATTTGTTGGCAATAAGATGCACATTTTTCTAGAAACAAGACCAGGGCATACCAATATGAAGCCCAGGAATTATAAACATGAGGAAGAACAAAAACATAACATAGGCCTAGAATAGCACACATGTATTTGCAAGTTTTTAAAGGACAACATCCTTGAGCGTCTCCTAGTAGATTACCCTAGATATCATGGAGTGTTGGGGCAATTTGGGGTCAAATAATTCCTACAGCTGTTTGTAATCCCTTGCGTAATTGAACTTGAACCTTGTATAACTTACATAAAGGTGTCAGATCATCTCTTACTCCAATCCGTTGCCATTAAACTGAAGAAGTTCTGCTAAGCACAGCTTGCCTCTCCTAAGGGATCATAAATGAAATCTTTACAAACCATATGCCAGCAAGGCCAAAGCTAATCTGTAAGGTTGAGGCCTCAAAACCCAATTCTCCTATCTACTTTGGAACATGAAAGATGTAGAAACTGGAACAAAAATAAACTGCCTTCTTATTCAGCCAGTTTAGGTGGACGCCAGGATTTTGTCTTACTTTCTAAATGTTGGTGAGCTTCTTGGGTTTCTCTGACGATTGTCTTTGGCTTTCTGGGGTAATATTTGGTCTTATTCAGTGCAGGGATGGGGAGAGATGGCAATTTATTGCTTAAAGATGTTACGGCAGGTGGTTCTGGGCCCAAGACCAGATTGTCTTGAGGTAGTATGCTGTAGTAATGTATCTTGGGGTATTAGGTGGCAGTAATATGTTATAATTGTACATTAGATACATCTGTGGCAGCAGGTTGTAGTAATGTTGTGCACACAAGGAAATTACCTCGGGGAGAAGGCAAAACAAAGGGGGTCAGTAGCCTTCCCTGCTTCACTGGGGCGCCGATCATCAATATCACCCTCACATTTTTGCTGAATTTACACAGAACTTGTTTTTGCTATTGAATAATTCTCATGTGCTGGGCACTCTGCCAGGTCCTGTTCACATGTACATGTACATGTTAACATATGACATGTACATATCATACTTATGGTCTACGGGAAAACCAGAGAAACCCGGAATAAAAGTAACGGTGCAGGGAGATCTGCCTCTCAGTTGTCCAAAGCGTGAAACTTCTAAGAGAACCTGCATTGAAGTTAAGGAGGAAAACTTTAGGGCATAACAAGTTTGAATGTGGCAACTAAGGCTTTCAATATTTATTGATGAAAGTCCTGTGTGAGGTAAGCAATTGTGACCCCTGAGATATGGGAGGTGACAGGGCCACTTGCAAGAGCCCCCTGAGAGGTAAAGGGCCAGTCAGCACGTGTTTCAGTGTGTGCAAGCGACAGCAGCCATAGTGAGTGTATGTCGTGGCCCTGTTCTAGCGTGCTTACTGGATTTGGCCTGTGGGCTGTAGCTTGTCAAGCCCTGCACTGGAGCTTGTGCTGACCATTATTTCATTTCTCTCCATCGTACCATCAACATAACCAGTACCCCAATTTCGTAATTGACAGAGGCTGAGTGATTAACTTGCTTAAGGTCAGATGGCTTAGAATGTACTTGAGTTGGGACCCAAGCCAGATTGGTACTACTATACCTTTAAAAAAAATCACATGAAGACAGAGGGCAGTAGACCCGCCTGTAGCATTCTATCTACCCTCATAGTACGCTAGCCTCCTGTGGGGTTGGATCCTTCTCTGGGCCCCATCTGAGTGTCAACACTATGCTTGTTTTTCCTAAGAGGTTCATTAACCCTTTGTGGCAGCTTGTTCTTCTACTCAGGGGCCTTTGCCTCTTTCTGGATGTGGACTGTCTTTCTACTTGTCTTGATGGGGTTGGTAGTGTTAGACTTCTTATAAAGGGGTCTTTTGGGGTGGGGGATGGGAGTAAAGAAGTGGGGCTGGGGCACAGAAGCTACTAGTTAGTCCTAAACTAGATGCTACTTGGGCCTTTAAGCCAGTGGCAGGAAGAAGGCAGCTAACAGGGCCTTGTATGATGCAGTGCTGGTCATAACATTACAGCCACCATTATCTTCTACATTTCATGATATTAAGTGCTGAAACTGACCCCAAATTACTTTTAAGATCATAAGCTTATAAATTTGAGTGCAGTTCCTCTTGCCTATTTACAACTCATGCCCTAAAATCTTTCTCTAGTCTTTCAAAATTTTATAGTTGCCTGTTAGTACAGGCTTTCAATACATTCTCCAATTACAGAAGATGTTTTTGCTCTCATAACTTATGTCCAGCTGTTGGCCTAGGAGGAACACATAGCCCACAGCTATGTTTTCTTTACCATACTATGCAGGCCAACATGGGGTGAACAAAAAACATTCGAGCTAGTTGCTATCATAGAAAAGTCAGGCTCTTTCATGTAAAATCTAGATACTTGACTTCTTGGTTGCTCTTAAAATTTTTCAATGTTTGTCAACACTGGATCCCAACTGGCTGGAGTTCAGAAACACCTTTCAGAGGGGACATAGCCATGCACTCTTCAATTTGATGGCGTTTCCACAAACTCCTACTTGTGTTACTTTACTACCTGCCCACACCCTGAAGACATTTGACTTTGTAACTTCTGTCATAAACCTTTGGTAGCTGTCACTACAGACCCTGTTGTTTCCACCTCTCTCACTTGTATTTATCAGACAGCCCAGAGGCAAGTCTGAATTTCTAGGCAGGGGAGCCAAGGACAAGAATCTGGGCTTCGGTACATGGCAACCTTCTTTCCTTTGGATTCCTATTGAGTCCTGGGACCACACATTGTCAGGCTCACTCCCTAGCCTCAGCATACCCTTTTATCCTGAAGCATAGTTTGAAATCCATGAGGAAACTGAATGAATTATAACCAAGGAAAAAAGGAGTAGCTATCTGTCTGGATGTGACTTGGGCTCCAGATTGGGACAAGAGACTCATAACAAGTGAAAGTCCTCCTGCCCTTGGCAGTCAGTATTGTATTTTGGTGGCTATAAGGCTGTGGTCACCGAAGCCCTTCTAAATAGCTGGAGCAGCAAGAGAATTACACTAGGCTGAGGAACTGCCTTAAATAGACACAGCCTTGTCAGCCTTTTTCTAGTTTTGTGAGTCCTCGAAGAACAGGGACCCCACCTGACCTCTATCTGCATCTTTGGTGATTGACAATCATCATGGTGGCAATGATGACAATGTTGGGACAGGCTAACTCACTGAATTATTAGTTTGTGTATGTTCTCAGTGCACGTCCCCTGCTTTGAAGCAGGCGGCCACATTTTCATTTTGAGTTTTCTTGCTTTGGGTTGGGGATGAAACAGAAGCTCTTTGTACATAGCTCCCTTTCTGAATTTTTGATCTCAAAACCTGGACTCAAGGAGATATTATGTTTTGGGGGGGTGACTTAATTTTATCTCACTTTCCAATAGAGCCTGAGATAAGGACTTGAGCCCAGGTTTTATTGTGGAAAGTAGATTGCAGGAAGCAAGAGGGAGGGGGCAGGTCACGTGGGACGGGGAAGGCAGAGTAAAGAGTATGTTACTGAGCTGACTACTGTCATAGACAGCTGGAGTTCAATCCTGCTGGAGACCCTCTGAGGAGCTCCAGGGAAAGCACCTCTGAGTTATTGCTCCAGGTGCTGGGAGGCTGAGACCTTTATCCACTGATCCCCACCTCCTACTAGTTGAAGGTTTCCCCTGGGAATGCTAACTGTCCCCTTTATGGGCTGCCCAGCACCTTTGATATGTGGGGACAATTGCTCCCTGTTATTTCGTTCTCTGCTTTTTAGGGCCTCAGTCAAAACTAAGACAGAAAATGCATCCTTCTAATATGGTGTGTACGTATGTGCATGACCAGACAGAATTTTATTATTTGGATTTATGTAATCTATTAACCAACATCTTATATTTAGTGCATTTACAATTATTTACTTTTATTAAAAGTACATACATAGGTTTATGTTTCTATTCAGTACTGTTAGTATTTTCTCTATTTTCTTAGGATACAACTATAGAACTAGAATTATAGGGCCAAAGGGGTTGTGTTTTTTCCAAGTTGGTTTTTAGAGAGGTTTTACTGACCTGTAGTGCCCTCAGCAGTGTGAGAGAGCATTAAAAGTGACCTGGGCTGGAACACTAAGACAGTTTGGAAAATCTTATTGCTTAGAAGACTTTTAGCACAGTGGAGGCCTGTATGTATTTAGGATAGGTTAGGATGGTGTTCTATGTGAATATAAAAGGGATGGAGGACATTCATTCTGGATTTCCTGTCTTCCCGGAAGTTTGAAAGTGCATACACACAAAACATATGGAACAGATTCTTCAAAAAGAATTCCAATTTGGGATAGTTAATTGAGTTTTCAAGGTTCTATGTTTACCATCACATCATCACACCCTAATCTTTCATGCATCAGTGTATTAAGTGGGTTACCAGGTGTTCCATGTTCAAATTTCCATGATTATGTGGACTCTTTGAATTTCAAGTTATGTCACCAAATGCTTTGAAGAAAATTTGACAAAGAAAAGGCTTAAGCTATTGATTGATACAATTGGAAGAGACTTAATTTTCCTTTGTCCCTTTCATTTTCCATAGGTTAAACTAGTAAATAAGAAAAAGAGATTAAAAAATGGAGATCAAGGAGGAAAAAAAGAAGGAAAAACACACACTAAAAAATCCAAATTTCAGTGCATCCCCTGGATCAATGGGTATGACCTGTATTCCTTGATTAGAACCCAGGTGGAGGATGAAATGCAGCCACATCTGTATTTCCAGTGCCTCCTCTGCCTTTCTTTTTGGCCTTCTTGCCTCTCTTATTTTATGGGCTCAGAGCACCTTCCTGTCTGTCACCAATGAAAAATGGGCCTGGTGTCATTGGAAATGTGGAGAATGAAACCTAAGGATTTTCATCCCTCAGATAAACTCTGACTTCTCCATTATCTCTAAGTCTTCCCACTAGATTTCTTAAAATTTCCTTTGTTATTTTTATGGAAGAATTAGGTGATCTGCTGATTTTTAACTTGGTTGGTCCCCATCAGTGTCTAAGACAGGCCATTCCTCCAGAGCACCAGGGGGAGCTGTGGTGCTCCCCTGGCACCCATCTCTTTCCAAGGGTAGTGTGGAGATATACATATATAGACCATCAAGGCACAAGCTTCTTAGGACATACTGGTCACAGAGAACAGGATGTTTGAAACTGGGATGGTCCTAGAGTTCCCAGAACTATGGTGGCCAGTAGAACATGGGAGAAAACACAGTTTGTGTTGTGCTTGTGTTCTGTTGCCTTCTCAGACCTTCCCTTTTAACTACAACCAGTCGCTGCGTTTTGTTTCATAAGGAGGTCTGCTGATAAAATAAGTGAAAAATGAAGGTGCTCCCCCTAGTAATAAAAAGAGAATACCTTTGAGGGAAGAGATGCAGACAAAAACCTCCCTGTCACAGTCTAGCTTGCATTTCAGGTCTCCCAATTTCCTGAGATTTTTATTCACTGATGTTTTCCAAGAACCTAGACCTGTGGCTGGAACTATAGAGGCTCAGTCAATGCTTGCGGAATGAAAGATGGCTTCAGTTTTAGGGCCAGTCCTGCCACTTTCTGATCATTTGGTCCTTCTGTGATCCTCTTGTCATCTGTTAATGTGTGATCATGATTGGGAGGAGATGGGTAGGTTGTACCAACCAATCCCTGGGGTCCTTTCTATTTGGGAAGGTCTATAGTTTTCATATTCAAGGTCCTTGTTGGTTAATTGTCTCAAGTAGACATCTTCTTTACTGTCTCCCATAACCAAATAACCCATGTATGAAAGAGAAAGAGTTTTATTCCTGAGTATGATATTAGAGCATGGGCATGTTGAATCAAAAGAAAAGATCTGTTTTTCAGTTTTGGCTTTGTCTTATGTTAATGTCAAGTTGCCCCTGGAATCCACATACAGGGCAGGTAGTGTGGTTGTAATGTTTCTGAAGGTGAATAAATTTAATGCTGTCCTTGCAAAGTAGCACCTAATTTGGCTTGGCCAGAGCTCCTTCCTGTTTGCTTCTGTTCTTCGTTACACTTCCTGCTACTATTGGTATCACTCAGCAATGCTTCTTCACCCCGGCGGAGGCAGCTCCTTCCAGTCACAGATAATTTTAGTGTGCAGTTTTCTCACCACTTGTAGAACCAGGTCAGGTCCATTGTTTCTCCCCAGAAATGCCATCAGCAGTCATGTGGCTCCCCTTCTCAGGGGTCTGGGTCCCAGCTTTGTGGGTCTTCAGCCCACAGTAGAGCAGCAGCCCCCAACTCTGTAAGAGTTTTCCTCCAAGCTTTTAAGTGTTAATAATTCTAATACTCTCTTTTGTCCCCCTAGACGAAGGATGTTAGCTGCTTATAATTGCTACCTCTTTGATAACTTAATATTGGCCTTTGCTGTGATAAATACTGAGTAATTTTTTACATTAAATTCTCTCTGTTAAAATAGCTGATATGGTTTGTGTCTCCCGAGATTAGATCCTGACCGATATATGCCCTAGAATAAGGGAGTCAGGGGTCACCCCATGAGCCCATAGCCTCCTAGGCATATCAGGCTCTCAGCTCGTAAGCTGGAGAAATGCTCCAATGAGCCAAAGGCAACCCCCCAGAGAAGAGTCACCCATATTCGACCCTTGGGAGGAAAAGCACACTAGGCCTGGAGGAGTGTACAAAGAGTTCCCAAATGGATATGGGGATCTGCACAGAGCTGGTGGTGTCAACATCTAAAAAGCCAGCTTACGATACACACAGAGGCTGCAGGCGCCAGACAAGTGATTCAGGCAACTGGCGCTTTGGGAGTTCAGGGATGGGAAACATCGGAAAAGTCAAGAAGAATCACAAAGTGTCTCAGAGGAGGTTGAGCTGGAGGGGTGGACAGGGCTTTCCAGGCTGAGAAACTGGTCATAAGAACGGTCAAGACAAGTCCAGGGGCATGGGCTACTTTAGTGAGCCTCATACTCAAGGCCAAGGAGCTTGCTTGGATCGTGCTCCAAATTCATATATATGTTTAATTTATATTACTCGGTCACTGTGTACACCACTCAGCTGGCCCTAGGAACAAGTCAAGGTTGAGACAAAATGATTTTCTTACTAAAGAAAGGGACTTGCCTTCTGTGTGCTCGCTTTGGAGTGTCCTGAGACAGCCACTGTCTGTGGCTCCTCCTGGAGGAGACACCTGACTTGGCTTATTTTTGAGGGAAATCTGCATTTGGTAACAGGACGCCAGATACCAGGAGGGGTGTGGATGCATGATCTGCAGGGACTGCTGGTCACATTTGGCTTTCCGACTGCTTTGGCTTTCCACCCATGGTGTCTCCATTTCTCTAGCGAAATAAGGAAGCAATTGGACGCCCCTGTCTGAACGCCTGCTCCATAGCTCTCCCAGACCCAGCTGGAGACCGTATACATAATCTCCCTCCATGAGAGACTTTCCAGAATAGTCCCAATTGGAAACATGTTGGTTTGGGAAGTGTGGTCACCATGGCTTTGTTGTGTACTATCAAAAGGCATGGGTCCCTCCCTCAAGGAGCCTATGGTTTGATGGGCCAAGCTGCCTCATCTTGCCTTACAATTCTGTGCTCTACATGCCAATGCACATAGCTACCCAGAAGTATGCCCACCTGAGCAGTCTCATCTGTCATTGGGTCTGGTGGGTGGCGGGGAGAGGCAAGGCAAAAGACAGATGAGATGCGGGGGGGGCAGGAGCTGCTTGGGGAAACAGGGTGACTGGCCTCCCCATGCTGGCGACTGGGCCCAGTGGATGCCCCTTTGTGGGAGGGGGCTTGGACAGAGAGAAATGAGGCCCCATTTATGGCTCTCAGCTCCAAACTCCACTTCCTGGGCATGGACAGGGGCTCGGACGAGGATCCGTATCTGTCTATGGCTGGGTGGCTATGGAATTTGGAGCCACCAAAGGGGTGGAAGAAGGAAGAGGCAGAGGAGTTCTGAACAGGGCATAGAAGCACTTGAAGTGGAGGGAGGGGTGAGGGTCAGAAAAGAAGGGGTAGGGGAGGTGAGAGGAAGGGGAAGGGAGGCTTGGAAGGGCAGGGAGGAGAGGACAGGTTGCAGCTTTGTTCCCAACTTCCTGGGGCAAAGGTAGTGGCTGGGCTGGGCACCTTCACTCCCTTTTGTCTGGCCAGCCCCTGCCAAACTCACCACCCCCCAGACTTTCAAGCCTAGAGTGGGCCAGCGAAGGAGGCCTGGGTGGGTGAGGTCGGGAGCTTTGCTGGAAGGCCTGGGCTGCCTCTGGCCACAGTAATAGCTGCAGGCTGGGGACAGGTGTCTTGGGCCCCTTCTGCCTCCGGAAGCTTGGCCCACTGGCTGCTAGCCGCGAGAGCAGGGCCCATCTCCCTCCCAACCTCACGCCCTGCAAGCCGGTCATCTGCCTTCTTCCCCTCCCCCTGGGCTTCCCCACCCCTTCTGGTTCTCAGAACTCACTCCCATTGGATTCCAGGAAATGGCTGGTGCAACTTTGTAACCAAATCCGCTCAATCCCTTTGTATATCTTTTCTGCTCCCTGCTCCCTCCTTGGTGTCCTTCATGGCTGTGTCCGGTTACAGAGTAGGGTCTGACCAGGTCAGGCTGGCCCTGGCACAAGCAATCAGATCTGGCTCCAGCAGCAACACCAAGCCGACTTGCTGCAAAGGAAAGTGGGCTGTGTTCAAGTGCGGGGGGAGACCCGGCTGTGTGCCCAGCTCCACCAAGGATTAGCCGTGCAACATCCAGCACGTCCCTTTTCCTCTTGGGACCTCAGCTTCTCTCCCCTGCGACACTAGAGAATGTGCCTTTGACCAGCCCCGGGATTTGTCAGGCAGGGCACCTGGAGGACAGAGGGGGTTATCACTGGGCAACCTTCCTCTGGAGACCCACAGACCCAGAGAATGCCAGCCTGGGCAGGGTCTGTGGTCACCCTGCCCACCTCTCACTTGTGGGGACCAAAGCTCTGAATATTGACCCGCAGACTCTTGGTTCCCTCCAGATGTCACAGAGGAGGTAGGTAGGAGGAGCATTAAAGACGAGTAGGGGGTGCTGGGGGGATAAGGCTTGATAAAGAAGAGTAAGGAGTCCTTTGTCATTTGAAAGCATGAATAGTGATGGGATGGGGGTTGTCTGTCTACAGGGCCACTTCCTCCTCAGAAAAATGTGTGGAATTTTCCCAGGCTTCGGTGTAGGTGCCAGAGACCTTGCTGGGCATTCAGAGGGCGGGTGCTGAGCCTCTTGCCAGGGTTCCCCGCTGTGATTTGGGCCGAAGTTGGGACCAGGGCAGCAGGTGGCTTCTGGTATAGCCTGGCCTACTGATACTGGCTGCAGTGGCATCTGGAAGCCCTGTGGAGAGAGGACTGTGGACGAGGTTCCATTCGGGGAGGGTGTCAGCGTGCCCCCAGGTGAAAGGTGGGTGGCTGAGGTGTTAAAAAAGGGACTGAACATCTTTATATGCAGAACTTAAATTCTGCTTAAATCTTAAATATGGGGAAGAGGCAAAGAGAAGGAAACAGAGAGGTGGAGAGTGGGGGAAAGTTGACAACTAGAATCTTCAGACAGATAGTGACAGGTTTGGATGTGAGTGGGTTTATGGTTTGGGAGCTGGGCGTTAGAGACGAAGTCCTCGTCTGTTTAATACACTGTCTGGGGTAGCAGGAAGAACAGGATTGGCCTCGGCTTGAGGGTGAAGCTTGGCCTTCCTCTTCCTTTCTCGGAACCAGGGAACACCAGTGTGGGAAGGGGCTTGTTGAAAAATTCCTTAGCTCAACTCCTCAACCCACAAATGAGGAATGTGGAGCCCCAGGAGGCCCCATAGCTCAGCACCTACACCCCCAGATGGTGGGGAGGAGAAGGCCGCTCCTGCCCTAAGGGGGGCTTCCGTGAGTGCAAGGTCTCCCAAGCAGCAAGGGAGAGGCACCTGAGGAACAGTTGAAGGACGAGGCCAGGGTCGGGGGCGCTGGATGAGGGAGGTTTGGTCAAGGGCCAGTGGCAGCTGTTCTAAGGGGCCAGCCGCACCAACATCCACTGGAAACTTGGTGAACGTGCAAATTCTTAGTCCCTCCCTGGCCTGAGTCAGGAATTGGGTGACTGAGGGAGCCCTCCAGGTGGTTCTGGTGGAAGAGCCTCCAGCACAAGGTGTCCAGGCGGGGCGCAGTGTCCCCATCTCAACAGGAAGCCATTTGTGACCCACAGAGGAGGCTCTGCCCTCCCTGCCAGCTGTCAGCTGCAGTGTTCTTGGGTCTCCTTCCCGCGGGGCACATCCCACAGTCACCTCTCTTGGGCCGCAGCCTTATCTGTTGGTCCCAGATAAAGAGCCAATTGGCCTAATCAGTCCGACCGGACTGGCTGGCTCCAGGGAGGTCCGTGGCGGTGCGGCTGCCAGGAGTGGAGCCGCTCACACGGCTGACCCCCTGCACACCCCGCGGGTCCCACCGCCGCCGCCATCTCTCCTCCATGACACGCTGGTCCTTGGGTGGACGCTCCCTCCTTTCCAATCGGCCCTCAGCAACTTTATTCCCAAGAAAGACAAGGCACAGCTATCTGGGGCCTCTAGAAAATCACACTGGCAAAAGCATAGGTCAAGGTCAGGCTGTCTTAGGGGTGGCAGCTGAAGGAGAGAGTGAGGAATTGTACTGAGACTTTCTGAGCCTGCCACAAATATGTCTTTATGTCCCTCAACAGTCCTGCCCGAGAACCGATACTTGGGCTTACTGTGGATTCTCTGCCTTCCTAGAGGAAGCTGACCTCCCTGAGCTACTGCCTCGCTTCTCGCCGCAGTGCATGGTTAGGGGACTTGGGAGGGCAGGGTCTCCCCACATTGTAAAGAGCTGGAAATGGGCTCAGAGACGTTCAGTGACTTTCTCCGAGGATTGAGCAAGTCCTTGGCTGGAGCTGGGACCCAAAGCCCCATCCTGGTGGTACAGCTGGGACCAGGGCTCGTGCCCACAAAGGCTCATCTGCAAGGGAGGTCGGCTACAGGACCAGACGTGCCTCCCAGATGTTCTTCCCAGGCTCAGCCTGTGTGGCATGAAGGATCGGTTAAAAGGATTTTTAATCCCAGGGAAAATGGTTGTCATTCAGAGTTGGCTCAAAAATTGGTAAATTCTGCTGTGAGAAACAAAGTAGGGCCAAAAGGCACAGAGGTTTTCTTGGGCTCTGGGGCAGCAGCAGCCCGGAGTGGAGGTGGGATCGTGGGCTGGGAGTGAGGGATGGCAGGGGCTGTCTGAGGGGACATTCGGATTACGCAGTGGCTGACGCAGTGCTTGTCGGGCCACCCTGCTCTCTGCTGACTGCGGGGCCGTCTCCTTCCTGGGTCTGACTTTCGTCCTCTGCCTTCCTGCTCCAGAGCGGGAGACAGGTAGATCTGAGTGCGTGAGGAAGAGCATCTGGCCAGCTGCCAAGTCCACGGCTTGGGCAGAGGAATCTTAAGAGGGGAGAACCTCTTAGGAGGTGGCTGTTTGTCTGTCTGGAGGGGCCAGAGGCAAACATTGGAGCCTTGGCATGTTGGCGATGTGTTTGCTTTTTCAGTGCGGGATGAGTCTTGAGCACAGCCCCAGTACAGACTGCGGGGGACTCGCGTGGCTGGGCCAGGGAGAGGCCAGAAGCCCCACCCTCAGCTTCTCTGTCACCTCTCTCAGTGCCTCCTAAGGCACCTTTGAGGACCCCTAGGGTCCCTTGGGACTCAGTTTAGAAACCCTTGGGGACCTTATTAGGTTCTCTGGTGGCCTGTGTTTCACCCCAAGCTCCCAGGAGGCTCCAATGCTCCCTCAGGAGTCTGCCAAGGACTGTGGTCCAGGGGCTAGTTGACCTGCCAAGCTGTGCCCCAGCACGGGGCTCGGCCCTGCTACTGGAAGGACCGAAGCGGGTGCTTTCCCCAGCCGAGTGCCACTGGGGACCCTTTTCCCCTAGGGGCCTGGGGGGAGCAGGGTGCCAAGCAGCGGTGGCTAAGCCGGCCAGAGCTGCCACATTTCTGGGTCAGCCTTCCCTCCTCTGGTTTCCCTGCTAGGGTCTCCGTAACCTGGACTTTGAAGTCCTTTTTCCTACGCTGGCTCCACAGGATGTCTGGGCCTCTGGGTCTTCACCTAGGACCCCTTGCCCCCACCGACCTACTTTTTTTCCTTCCATCCCTAAAGCGAGTCGGACAAGCACTGCAGCCTGTCAGCCCCCACCAGCACACCCAGGGGCCTGGGAAGTCCTGAATGAAAAAAAGTCATTTTTCCGTGCTTAGCCATGCTTAACTTTTCCTTGAGAGGCACCTGTCTAACGTCCCTAGAATTACGTCCCACATCAAGTTCTTCCTCACGTTGAAGTCAAGTCCGTGCACTCGCACGTAGCACAGCATCCTCCACGTGGGACTTCTTGTTGCTGCGCCTTGGGTCTCTTCCTCAGTAGCATTTAATCTCTGTGAGAGCAGGACTCTGTTTAATGGAGAACAATGCTTCACACACAGTGGACTATACATATTTGTTGAGTGACAGTATCGAGGAGGGGTCTGGGTGCTAGGGAAGGCAGCCCTGTGTCCCATGCCGTCCCTGGAGCCCACCAGTCCTCTCTGACCTCTGTTGTCCCCGTCCCGTGCCCACCAGCCCTCCCCAGGCTCTGCGAGTCGTCTTGGCTGCCCACCACCTGCCACTGTCAGTCCTTGGCCACACTCCCTTCTGACACCTGCTCCTACTTTATCAGATCCTGCTTGCTTGGCTTTCTTCTTTGGGTGAATTAAGGAGAGCAGGCTCCATGCAGGGGACAGCTTGGATGCTGAACTGCGGTGGCTGGCTGGGTCTGTCTGTCATGGTGCAGAGAGTCCACATAGACAGGCACAGCCCCCGCCCTCAGGGGCCCACTGTCGGGGGACGGGGAGGCAGCTCAGTGGAGCACTGAGCCAGATTTCCCTGGGTTCCAGTTGCTAAATTTTCAGGAGTCGTGCAAGCTGTTGCCAAACACAGCCCCTTGTCAGATCACTGCCGCGCTGTAGCTGCTCTGTGTCAAGTGCTTTGTCAGGGGAGAGTCGGGTGCTGTGTGACGGATGGGGGAGAGGAGCGTACTTGGTCCTGGGGCTTGGAACGCTCTTGTCAGAGTTGGTGAGCTGAGTCTCAGAGGTAGAAACGAGCCGAGGGGTGGGCTTGGGGCCATAGACCTGCTCACAGCCACAGGCAGCACCCTGCCCCCGGCACCGGCGGCACCAGCACACCCAGCCTCCTCCACGCTCCCGGTTGTCCTGTTCTCTTTCCTGCTTCCCCTGGGTTGTGCGGATGTTCTCAACCTCCTCCAAGTCTTTCCCAGGAGGGAGAAGGGAGGAACGAAGGGAAGGGGTGGGCAAGATCCATGTGAGCCTGGCCTCGCAGGCAGATCCGAGAGGCAACATCTGCCACAGCTGGGCTCCAGGCCGGCCAGACGCCCTTCAGTCACGCTGTGACAGATGCATCCAAATAAATCGGTTCACAGCAGGAAAGGGCTTGGAGAGTTCCAAGTCTGGTGAAACCAGATCTGGCCTGGAGGGACAGAGAGAAGCCATTTCAGAGAGAGCCGGGAGGGGCGAGTCCCAGGCCCGATGGATGCTGCTCTGAAGGGAGCCCCAGAGGCGGCTCCCCGCTGGGGACCTTCCGCGCTTTCCACGTGGGCCCCTCTCGACCTCTCCTCTCTTGACCGCACTTTTGAGTCCCTGATCTGGGTGGGCTTTGTGTGTGCAAGAGCACACAGCTATCTCATTCTTGTGTAGGTCCCTAGACCTGCAGGGCCAGTGCAGCAGCCATGGGAGGATGGGAGGGCAGGTTGATAGGCCTCACCATGGCTCGCCTTTGACTATCTGGAGGAACTAGAAGCCTGGTGTTTTCCTATCGCCAGAGCTGGGCATTAAGAAGACTTATGCGTTTGAAGACGTTCCAGGGATGTTGTGTGTTCCCAGTGGACATTCGAACATGTTCTGGCTTCGAGTCACAAGTAGCCCCTTCTCAGGAGCTTTCCTTCTGGTCCTGCCATAGCCTCTTGTCTCTGGGTCATGGAGCGCACAAGCACGGCTGTCGGTGACCTCCTTTGATAACAGGTCCTCCTGTCTCCAATGTGTCCCACACTATGTATTGCCTTTGCCCCACCAGAGTCAGAGCTTCAAGTGTATCCATCCCCTAGACAGTGTGCACCGTACCCATTACGGGTGAATATACCTCCTCCTCGCTCCCCCCCTACCTGACACCTGGTGAATGTTATTACTGTATGTGCACTTAAGTGTTGATAAGTTAATACCAATTTGATGGTGAGTACATGTGGTGCTTGTTTTTCCATTCTTGCTGGAACCCATTCTACTAAGTGAAATGTCATTGACATTTTATGCACTAGGAAGCTGAGTCACAGAGGTTCAGTGAGGGGCCTGGCTTGTAAGAGGCAGAGCTGGTTCTGGAACAGGGTGTTCTGATTCCAGATTTGGAGCTAGCCTCCTCTGCCGCAGATTTCCTCCAGCCATCCTCTGTCCTGTGCTTCATCACGTACCTGCTAAGTAGATCAATGCCTGGGGGACCTGACAAACCAATCCATGACAAGGCTTTATTAGGACTGTGGATGGTCAGAAATTAGTCTTTTGAGTGGGTTGCATGGTGGCTTTTAATGCAGAGTTATCACATTTAGCAAATATTAATAAAAATATGGATGCCCAGTTCAATTTGAATTTCAGATAAACAATGAATACTCTTTTTAGTATAAATATATCTCAGATATTGCATAAGACATACCTTATACTAAAAATCTGAACATCAAGTTGAACTGATGTCCTGCATTTTGTCTGGCAATTCTATTTCGATGGCCCCTAAACTATACCATAAGAACATTGTTTTACTATTAAGACCTTCTCTATATTATGGATCCCAGAATTTGCTAGCCAAGAGGATGTCTTAGAAACTAAGGTTGAGAGCTGACTTTCAAGTGGATTCAAAGTTAATTCTGTCTAACTAGGGAATGGAAGGGGATGGGTTGAACTAATAGCTCTAGGATTCTTCCAGAATATATAACCACTTCATTTCCAGGCATTGACTTTTATTGTCCTATAGCTCTTACATACTCTGTCCTGTTTTTGTTTCATTTTGTTATGTTTTCTACCCTTCTTTGCCTTTGTGTTTCAGTTTGTTTAATTTCCATTGACCCACCTTCAACTTCACCAATTTTTTCTCCAGCTATGTCAAGTCTGCCGATGAGTCGGCCACTGGTTTTCAGCAGCAAGAACCAGCTCTCCAGACATGGAACGAGGTTGTAGCTGGAAGGACTGGTCATAAGAAAGAACTTCCTCTGGCGGAGGCTGTGACATCCTAGAAGAGGAGACTGAGGGAATCTGATCAGCTTATGAGGAGGCTGGTGAGGAGGGAGGACAGGCACTAAGTGGGTGGCTCTTTCCAGCCAAGTCATGTCCTTTACTGTGGCTCAGAAGTGAAGGGACAGGTTTCCCTGCTGTTACTCCTAAGGTGCCAAAGCAGATCCCATCTGGAAACTGGGCAAAGCCTTGAGCCCAGTAAAAGGTAAATGGGAAATGAAAAATGTTAGAAAGAAAGAGTCAAGGTTAGAAAACTTCCAGCCTAGAAAAGAGTCTTTGTGGCCCAATATGGAAGAGGACTGGATCTGCTGGTTCAACACATAGCTCCCTAGCGATTATGATACTGGTTCAGGGAGGATTACAAAGCAAGAAGATGTCAGGTAGGCCCTAGGGGTGATTGTCCAAATTCTAAAAACCATAAACACCTGGTCCTTATTGAGTGCCTTGAATAGCTAACATCCTGTAGTAGTAATTCTGGTGACTATAATGTTAAATAGGACTCAGTCCCTGCTTGATGGAGATTTTAGTTTAAAAATATCTGGGATGCTTCCCTTAGATCTTCGCATTAATGTATTTTTTTCTCTGTTATTAAGGTTCCTGCTTAGATGTCAACTACTGTGGCAGGCCTTCCCTAAAAGTCTAACTTATAGCACCTCCTCCTTAATTTTACACAGTCCTGTTTCCATCTTGAGGAGCTGGTATCTCTTGTTTATTTATTGCTCATTGACTATTTCCCCTTTCTCAAATGGAAGCCCCAGCCAGGATTTGGAGCAGGCTTCTTCCGTTCCCAGTTGTATTTCCCTTGCCTGGCAAATAATAGACATTTAATAAAATTTAGTTAATAAATGAATGAAGAAAAGGAAAATTCTCTGACTATAGTTTTGCTGTGATTTAATGAACTAACACCATTTGACTTAAAAAAGAATTTTAGAACTTTTAAAAACACATTCTGCTATGTTTTTGTCCAATTTCTTATTTAGCAATCTAACAAGTGGTGTGCAAAAACAGAAGGCAGAAGACAATCTCAGCCTGCAAGCTTTTAGAGGAACATGTCTACATAATTCTTTTTTTTTTTTTTTCTGCAGTGACTAATAGAGCAGAGCTTAATGGATGCTTTTCTGACGGATTGATTAATTAAGGTTTAAGCTTGGGGAGGCTCTGACCCAATAAAACATTCCTCTGTGAGCAGCTGTTCCTCTCTTTACTAAGTTCTGTGTGGTACATGAGTGTTGAGTTCCTGGAAACCTTAAAGCTGTAGTCCCCAACCCTGGGGCTGAGGACCAGTATTGGTCTGTGGCCTGTTAGGAACCAGGCTGCACAGCAGGAGGTGAGTGGCAGGTGGGCGAGCAAAGCTTCATCTGTATTTACAGCCACTCCCAATTGCTTGCATCACCGCCTGAGCTCTGCCTCATGTGAGATCAGTGGCAGGACTAGATTCTGCTTATGATGAGTTGTATAATTATTTCATTATACATACATACATACATATATATATATCTATATATATATATATATTTTTTTTTTTTTGAGACAGAGTCTCACTTTTTTGCCCAGGCTAGAGTGCCATAGCATCAACCTAGCTCACAGCAACCTCAAACTCCTGGGCTCCAGTGATCCTTCTGCCTCAGTCTCCTGAGTAGTTGGGACTACAGGCATGTGCCACCATGACCAGCTAATTTTTCTATGTATTTTTGGTTGTCAAGCTAATTTCTTTCTATTTTTAGTAGAGACAGGGTCTTGCTCTTGCTCAGGCTGGTCTTGAACTCCTGAGCTCAAACGATCCACTCACCTCAACCTCCCAGAGTGCTAGGATTACAGGCGTGAGCCACTGTGCCTGGCCAATTATTTAATTATATGTGACACTGGAATAATAATAGAAATAAAGTGCATGACAAATATAATCTGCTTGAATTATCCTGAAATCATTGCCCCCTCACCCCCAGTCCATGGAAAAATTGTCTTCCATGAAACTGGTTCCTGATGCCAAAAAATTGGAGGACTGCTGTCTTAAAGGGCATGAATGCACAAAATAATGTATACACAGGAATATTTATCTGATTGAAAAAGCTATAATATTATATTTAAACAAATAAATTTATGATAATTCTTTATGAAGCATATCTCTTATGGGATATAATTATGATTTCAGACACCCAGACACATAATATAACCCAGACATGGTTGCCAGTTCTGTTAAGTCTCTCTCTGACCGTCCGGCTGAACTGCTGAGGAAACAGAATCCTTTGCAGTTTTAAGGTCAAAGGTCCTGCAGCTGCAGGTGCTAGGGGTCAAAACACAATTTGACCCCAGATCTTTGTAAGATAAACAGACCAGACTTTTTGCCCAAAAGAAACAGGATGAGGGAGCGTGGTGCAGGGAGTAGAACAGAGGGAGCCAGAGAGAGACCTGGAGGTAATTGATGAATTCATTGGTTTCGTCAGTTATTTATTCTACCACATTTATTCATCTCTTACAAAGTGCCAAACACATCGCTGGGCCTCGTAGGGCCAGACAAGATGGATTAGATGAGGCATCTGACCCTGTGAGGTGGTACCTAAACAAGGAAAAGGATGCAGGTGCTGGAGTGGGTTTGGGGAAGATAACAGATTTGGACTGAGGTATATTGGTTTGGAGCTGCCAGCAGGATGCTGGGCGGGAGACACCCAACAGTCAGTGCACCAACCGCAAACAGGCCTTTCCTCTGGGCTCTAGATGCACAGATCCACCTGCCCAGCCGACATTTCCTCTTGGACATTTTAAATTCAGTGCATCCAAACCTGGGTCCACGCCCCTGCCATGTGCTCCTCCTCCATCTTTCCTCTTCTCTGTACGTAGCACTGGGAGCCTGACTGACTCCTGCCTGTCCCTCATTCTCCATTTCCCACTCACTCAACCCCAAGTCCTGTTGGGGGTTCATTTCCAATCTCTCTCTCGAATCTCCATCTTTCTGCTTCTCTCTGTCTTCAATCCAGTCCAGACTGCCACCACTTCCCATCTAGCCTCCTGCCATGACCCCTCCTCTCACAGGTCTACCTGCCCCACTGTAGCGCCTTCTTCCACTCTCTTTCTGTCACACGTCAGCCAGAGTGACCTTTCCAAATGGCAACACACAGTCATGCCAATGCCCTGGTTAGCACACTTCAGAGGCTTCCCCTTGCTCTCAGGAAGATGACTAGATTTCTAACCTCACCTCCAAGGCCCATGAGGTCCGACCCTCTGGCCTGGCCTCCTGCCTGCTACTCTCTTCTTTTGCTGTGTCTCAACCATGTGGACCTTCCTCTACCCCTCATACTTTCCTCTTTTCTTCTTCTTCAAGGCTTTTGCAAATGCTCTCTGTGCTAGGCACAACGGTGGTCCCCAAAGATGTCCACGTCTTAATCTCCAGAACCTGTGATTATATTAGATTGCACGGCAAAGGGGAAGTGAGGTTGCAGATGGCATTGAGGTTGTGAGCCAGCAAACTTCAACACGAGAGGTCATCCTGGATCATCTGAGTGGGTCCAATGTGATGACAAGGACCCTAAAGGTGGGAGAGGGACGTAGAAGGGAGGGTTGGAGCTATTTGATGAAAGACTCATCCTGTCATTGTTGGCTCTGGGGATGGAAGAGAGCCACAAGCCAAAGAGTGCAGGTGGCCCCTGGAGTCAGGAAGAGGCAAAGAAACAGACTCCTCCTGAGCCTTCAGAAAGGACTTGGTCCCACTAACACCCGTCCCACCCACAGACTGTGAGAAGGATAAACGTGTGTGGTCTTAAGCCACTGAGTTTGTGGTGACTTGTTATCCCCGGAATGGAAAACTAACATACACTGTCCAGCTGTCTGGAGGGCTCTGCTCTCCCTTGGTTGTCTGGTCGACTCCTCAGAGCCTAGCCCAGGGCCCTTTCCTCAAGGAGGCCTCTTCAGAGCCTTTTATAATAGCCATTCAGGGTTTATTTCCTGTCGTTTTTAATAATTTGCTATCACCCAGCTGTGAGTTCCTTTATATGAGACGCAGCATAGCGTGCAGGTTAAAGGTGGAGATGGGCCCCGTAGCCCAGTGGCTTGAGTTTGAATCCTGCACCACCACGTGCTGTCCATGTGATCTTGTGCGAACCACTTGACCTCTCTACATATGCCTCGATTATCTCGCTGATGAAACAGGAAGGATAATAACGTGTTTCTCTGAAAATAAGACAGGGTCTTATATTTATTTTTCCTCAAGAAGACACCGTAGGGCTTATTTTCAGGCTTATTTTCCACCCAAAACCTCAGCTTGCAGCACGCACAGGATGGCCGGGACCTGACAGGGGGAGCTGACCTTGTTGGTGGGGCTGCCCGCACCTTTCCAGTCACCTCTGGGATAGTAGCTGTCACGATGGGGCAGATGAGAAGGGCTGCTCATCTTCTTTACCGCTTGGCCACGAAATGCATGGGTTGTGCAGATACGCTTCGTAGCCACATCCATCACCAGGTCTTATTTTCGGGGTAGGGCTTATATCGTGCAAATGCTTAGAAATCCTGCTAGGGCTTATTTTATGGGTAGGTCTTATTTTCAGGGAAACACAGTAGTACCTACCCCATAGGACTGTCGTAAGAATCAAATGGATTAGTAAAGTGTTTAAAACAGTGTCCGCCACAGACTAAGACACTCCATGTATCCACTCTTGATGTAGATCTCCTCTTTGAGGACAAGGATTGCGGCCACTTCCGCTTGCCATTTGATTCAGCACCTACATGGGGTTTGGCATAACATTGTAGGCCTCACTTTATGCATCTAGAAGGAAGGAATGAACTAATCCAGAATGGGAGCTTGGGAGAGGGTGGGCCTGAAAATTCGTATCAGAAGTGACTCTTTTCCCAAATTGGTTACTCTAAGGGAGGTTCTCTTACCCTCAGCGCCAGCAACATGTTGAGCTGAAAATTCTTTTTTATTTTATTTTATTTTATTTTTTCAGCATATTATGGGGGTACAAATGTTAAGGTTACGTATATTGCCCATGACACCCTCCCACCCGCCTGACACTCAATAAATGTTCCTATATGTCCTATGTTCATATATGTCCTATATGTCAAATGTTCAAATATTCCTATATGTCCACTTAAATGTTGATCCATTAATACCAATTTGCTGGTGAGTACATGTGGTGCTTGTTTTTCCATTCTTGAGATACTTCACTTAGTAGAATGGGTTCCATGACCTGGGGAATTCTTTGGTGTGGGGGCTGTCCCGGCCATGGAGGGCTAGTTAGCAGCAGGCCTGGCTTCTGCTCGGTAGATGCTGACAGCACTCTGCCCACCACACACACAGACCAGTTGTGATAACTAAAAATGTTCCTGGATGTCGCCACATCCAGGTGATTTTGGGGGGCAAAATCACCCCACTGTCGAGAATGGCAGCTCTAAGAGCACAATCGTCACACCAAGCAGCAGTGTGAGCCTGTGGGTGAGCTGTCCTCTGCCGTGGCAGGACTGGTCTGACAGGGCCCCAGGAGGGACCCCCTGCACTGAACCCCTGGGGGCTTATCTGCCTCCTGCTCAGCTGCTCAAGGCCCCTGAATGTGAGAGCTTGGCTGGTGCGAGAAGGAGGGTGGGACTGCCCTTCTTAAAGCCACAACATCATAGTTTTCTGAACACAGGAAGGGTTTATCTCAAAGCAGATAGTTCTTGAACTTTTCAGACGACAGATTGTCATACTAATCTAAATGCCAGGAAGATTTGAATAAATGGAATAAAATCTCGGACAAAGAAAGGGCTGACCTTCGCCTTTGGCTTCCTTTATTAATTATCGGCTTGAAAATACAAGAAACCCATTGCTCATTTTTTTTCCCTCTAAGTGGTTCTTTTCAAATACTGTCTGTCCTCAGAAAAAGGCTGCTTGGGTAAATTCTGGCAGATAAATATATGAATTTCCTGTATATAGTGCAGAAATGGATGACTAAAGGAGGCGGTGAGAACCTCCTCTGCAGAGAGTTCTATCAGCAGACTGGGGTGCCATCTCTGTGGGCGGGACTTTCTAGAGGTGGGCTCAGAGGGGGGCAAACTCCCGGCATCCTTCAGTGTGGGGGTTGTCTGCTCCGCACGGCTGTGTGCTCAGCAAGACAGGGCAATGGGCCACCCTTGGGGACTGGGAACTCATATTCCTTTCCATACTACTCCTTATGCTGTGACCTGTAGATCTTTACTCAATGGAAAAGAAACCTGAAAATGGAGAATTTAAGTGGGAAGCAAGATAATACCGGCCTCTACTCTAAAAGGGGTCCTGAGGAGGGAATAAACCAAGAGTGAAGTCAAAGGTGCCCCAAAGAACCTCAGGAAAAACCAGTTTTGCCACTCACTGAGGCAGCTGCAAGGGTGAAGGAGATAAGCTGAAGCTCCCCAGGCAGCTTGGAAGGAAGCAAGCCCAGAAATAGGCTGGGTCTATTTTTAAAGTGCAGGTGGAGTCACGTTAACACTGCAGGTCTTGTGCCCCTAGAAGAGGCCTGGTGACAGGTCACTTTCTTCAGGAGCTATTCTCAGGGACTGTACTCACTACTGTTCCAAGGAATCCAATGGAAGTCAGCAATACAGAAACTAATCTCAGTGGCATATCTGTGTTGTGCATGTACTTGTTGCATGTACATGTTGTGCATGTGACAAACCTCAGCTAGGGTTTGTTGATGCTGTTTCTTTGTTCTTGCAAATTGGTGCATTGTTGTTGGGGTGGGAGGTAGATGGTGTGATTTGTGAAAGCCATAGGACTGGTGCTCAGAAGGGAGGAGCTGGGTCTAGGGAGATGGGAATCCTGGCAGGAGGATGACTGTGATCTTAAAAAGCTAGAAATCCAACAGGCCCATTTTACAGGTGGGAAATGAGCTAAACAGGGAAATGATTTGTTCAAAGCCAAATAGCAGAGCCAGTAGCAAAGAGGGATATTGCTAGGAGTCAATTGCTTACTGTAGCCTTTACTAACTGCAACCTCTAGCTTCATTAACATTCAACCCACTTAATGGTCTCTGAATCAACTATACAACATAGATAAGGAGTCATTTATAATAATAGTTTTAGGTTTTACTTTTATGGGACAATAATTTATTAATAGGAGTTGCCAAGAAATTACAGGGTTCTTTGCAAATAGTAACCCTCAATACTATTTTCCTTTATAGCATTTTCATTTCAGAAAAGAGAACATTTGTTAAAAAGAAATCACTATGAATTAATTGTATTTATTTTATTATTATTAATGTCATATTATATTATTAATATCCTGTGCTTATATAGTTTTTGCTGGTGGAAAGGGAGCTTAGATCCATTTGTGCGAAGAATTTTCAGTATACAATCTACAGGGTCAACGTTAGGGTGGCCACCATGACACTCCCTTCTCTAGTTCTTGCATTTGACTTCCTTTTTTCTTAGGAAAGTCAACAAGAGTGATAATGGTCTACCTTGGTCAGACCTCACATGGAATAAATGACTTAACTCTGGGAATCACATTTTAAGAGAGATACATTCAGACATTTAAAAAGCTGGTTGAAAGTGGAGCCAAAGGAAGTGTCTGACATGTCATTAGGAAAGTGGGAAGAGACCCAGAATTTCTGGATCACTCTCTCCTTCTCAAAGTCTATACATTTATTTGTTTTTATGTATGTTTGTATGTATGCATTTATTTATTTGTTGTTTTATTTATTGTTTTAATGACTCTAGAGGCAGGTGCTGCCAAAAGTTCTGCTAGAAATACTGAGACATGTTCTTTGGATTTTGAAATTAAGAGGATATAGGTGAACTTAGCACTTTCAGTGGGAAGAAGATAAAGGGAGTAGAGAGTGGAAACCAGGTTTCAGTATATTGAAGAATACATCAGCAGTATGAAAGTAGTTCAAGTAACCACTATAATTCTAAATCTGTAAATTTACCCTCTTTTCTCACAGTAAATTTATATCTACCTTAAGGCCAACTATTGAGGGCCTTGGGCATTTGCTTTGGCCAAAGCTATGGCAGGACATCTAGGCCTGTGCTGCTCTTTCCCTCACTATAGGCTGGTCTTGAACTCCTGCTTGCTCTGGTTTCAGGTTACTGCTAGATAATCAAGTTTTGATCCCAAAACACTCTCTCAAGAATTAAAAATGTTGGATATGACTTGGCTCTCTGCCACAGCTCCTTTGTAGAGGTCCCATCACAAGATTTCCTTCAGTAGCCATAAAAGCTGAAAGTGAAAAATTAAATCCTGTTCCCTAGACCCATATTTCAAAATATTCCTTATAGTGTAATAAGTTTTAACATGGCCTAAATGAGTCATAAAAGTAAGATCTTGATTTTTTTGTCTCTATAAGTTTCAATTTCTAGATAACTTTGTTTGATTTATGATGCCCAAGACGGAGTAATGTTTTCTTGTATTCTAGTTCATTACCTTCCTGTCTTAGTCCATTTTGTGTTGCTATAACAGAATATTTGAGATTGGCTAAATTATGAAGAATAGAAATTTATTGGCTCACAGTTCTGGAGTCTGGAAAGTTCAATAGCAAGGTGTTGGCATCTTTCAAGGGCTTTCTTGGTGTATCACAACATGACAGAAGGCATCACATGGAGGAGGACCAGAGGGCAAAGAGGAGTTAGAGAGAGCAAGGGGAGGTGAACCCATTTCTGAGATAACAAAGCCACTATCGTGATAATGGCATTAGTCCATTCATGAGTGTGATGCCCTCATGATCCAAACACTACTTAAAAGTCTCACTTCTCAATACCACCACAATGGCATAACATTTCAGCATGAATTTTGAAGGGGACAAATATTTAAATCATAGTACCTCCTATCTGCATTCCTAATTCTCTTCTATCTTCTGTTCTCATTCCTTTCCTTTCTGTTTCTGTTCTTTCTCTCATTCATTTTTTTCTTACTATATAGATATGTTCTTACTTCTTTTTCCCCTAAAAAAAATAAGTTCTTCAGTAATATATGCACATATTGTCATTGCAAGGAAGTGAAAAATCTCACTGACAAAGATATTTTGTTTCTTTCTTAGCTGCAACCAGTTATTGGGGCTTGGGATGCATTTACTACACCTTTGCTAGTCAACAGAATGCCAGCATAAAAACTCCTGGAAGTATCTTTTGAAGTGCAGAATCTCAGCTATACCATATCAGCTATCCTAGATTCACTGATTCAGAATCTGAATTGTAAAAAGGTCCCCAAGTAATTCCTATGCACGATAAAATTTGAGAAGTGCTTCTGGTCTAGACCGATAGCTTCCTAACATTTCATATTGCTCATCCCCATCTTTAAAAAAGATTTTGAGTACATAACTCTGATGTGTGTATTTATAAATTGTATAAATACTTTTCTATCAATATTAAATATCAGTAAAGCTTCATGTAGATAATATTTAATTGGGTCCTTTTTAAATTCCATTCTCACAATCTCTGTCTTTTAAGTAGTATATTTAGATCATTTACACTTAATGTGATTATTCATATAGTTGGATTAATAACTACCATATTCGTAACTGTTTTCCATTCATTTTTCTCGTTCTTTATTTCTTTTTTGACTTTTTCCCCCCTGTTTTCTCTTGTTTTAATTGAGCATTTTATGAAGTTTGTGGTGTATATTTACAGTTACTCCAAGTTCACTTTCATAAGATTCTGTACCATTTCATGGGTAGTGCAAGAATACTTGAACAACAAAGTATTCTCAATTCTTCCTCTTGTCCCTTATAACATTGCTGCCATTCATTTCACTTATCCATAAGCTATAATCATCAAAGACATTTTTGGTAATGTTCTTTTGAACAAACTATTATCTGTTAGATCAATTAAGAAAAGAAAAATAAAATATTTTATTTTACCTTCATTTCTTTCTCTCTAATTTTTTCTTTATGTAGATCTTTCTGGCCTGTATAATTTTTCTTCTCTTTGAAGAATTTTTAACACTAATTGCAGGTCTACTGATGAGAAATTCCTTCAATTTTTGTCCAAGAAAGCCTATTCCTTATTTCTTCTTTCTTTTGAAGGATAATTTTGCTGGATATGAAGTTCTAGTTTGGTTTTTTTTTGCTTTCAATATTTTAAATATTTTACCCCATTCTCTTCTTGCTTGCATGGTTTCTGAAGAGAAGTATGATCTAATTCTTATTCTTGTTCTTCTGTAGATGAAGTTTTATTGCCCCCTCTGGCTTCTTTTAAGATGTTTTCTTTGACTTTCCACAGTTCAAATATAATATGTCTAGGTATATACATTTTGGTATTTATCCTGCTTAGTGTTCTCTAAGATTCCTGGGTCTGTGGTTTAGTGTCTGTTATTAATTTTGAAAAACTCCCATCTATTATTACTTCAAACATTTTATCTCTTTCTTTTTTACTTTCCTCTCTGGTGTTCTCATTGTGTTTATAATTGTACCACAGTTCCTGGACATTTTGTTGCATCTTTTTAATTCTTTTTTTTTTTTTTCATTGCATTTCAGTTTTGGGATTTCCTATTGACATCGTTCAAGCTCACTGATTCTTTCCTCAGATGTGTCCAGATAAGCCCAGTACTGATAAGCCCAGTAAAGGCATTCTTCATTTCTGTCACAGTGTTTCTGATTTCTAATGTCCTTTTAGTTCTTCTTTAGAGTTTCCTCTTTGCTTACATTACCTGGCTATTCTGGTACATTGTCCACTTTTCCCATTACAGCCCTTAGCACATTAGTCATAGTTATTTTAAATCCCCAGTCTGATAATTTGAAAATTTCTGCCATCTCTGAGTCTGCTTCTGATGATTGATTTGTCTCTTCACACTCTGTGTTTTCCTATTTAGCATGCCCTGTGATTTTTGTTGAGAGTGTGACAAGATGTATTTGGTAAAAGGAACTGGCAGGCCTTTTGTGTTTTGGCTATGAGTTATGCTGTGTTTATTATTTTCTGTAGCTGTGGAGTCAAAGGCTAAAATTTCCTCTACTGTCCTTGTTTTTGTCTCCCCTGTTGTCAATAGGTTTTCCTGGAGACCTCTTAAATAGTTTGAGACTTGTGTTTCTTTTAGCTGCAATCCCTGTTATTCCAGGGAGCACTATTGATATGGTCAAATGTGGGGGTAGGAGAGACATTCTAGAGTACTTTGACTAGGACTCAGTCTTTTTGTGAGTCAGAATTGGATATTTCCCTTTCCTCTGGTTGGTTAGACTTTGGGAAACACCAGGTGGTAAGGCTTTAGTAAAATAGTTTCCTTTGAGGGCAGACCTTATGAAGGAGAATAGAGAGCTCTAGGCATATTTCAAAATGATTATTTTCCCCCAGCTCCCAGTTCCTCCCAGATGACATTTTCTCTGACCTTTATAGTAAGAACTTGGAGAAGAGAAGTAACACTCAAAAAAGTGTGGGACCCTTCCTAAGACTAGGCCCCATTACTGAGCTTCCAGCCATTCATCAATTACAATTTAAAGCATTCTTGCTGATATTGGCTCTAGCTATGGTCTTCTGCACCTGGATTTCTGCTCCCATTAAGCTGTGATTTTATGCATGCACTTGTCTCTTCAGAGTCAGGCAGTGGTTTGCCCTGTGACCTTGATTTTTTGAAGAATCTAAGAAGAGCTGTTGATATTCAGTTTGTTCTGCTTTTTTCTTGTTGTGAGGATGGGAGTGATGACTTCCAAGTTCATTACATATCAGAGTAAAAACCTGAAGTCTACAATTTCTTTTCATTTCTATATTTAAACTTGAAAAATCCATTTTTCTAGAAGCTGAAGGTTTTGTTCTCACATCCCAATAGAGTATCTTGCACATACTGTGGGGTAAACACATTATACCCTATAGATCACTGCTCCAGACATTCTCAACTTGACTACTCATGAGGGACTCCTGTAAGTTAAAAGCAACAGCTAACACAACAACAACAACAACAAAATGCCCAGGTGCCAGCCCACACCAGTTAAATTAGAATCTCTGGGAGGCCATTCTTATGGTTCAAAATCTCCCCAGGTGATTCTAGGGTTCAGCTAGGGTTGAGGACCTCTGTTCTAGATCTAAATTCTAGACTGTCCTCTTCTTGCTGACACTAGAGCAAACTAACATTTTAGCTTTGGAATAACCACACCCCCATAGGCAGAACAGAATCAGCTTCTCCCTCTCTGCTCCAGGCCTGTGTTCTTTGTGAGTGTATCTCCTATAGCTACAACTCAAGGGAAGCAGTAAGGTAGGCAGAATTCTAAGATTGCCCTCAGGACCCTGTGTAATCTTGTCCTCTGGTATGTGTGTGGGATCTGGGAGTTGCTTCTAATCTAGACAATAGAATACAGCAGGTATAATGAAGGTCTGAAATCAGTTCATTTTGAGTTAATCAAAAGCAAAAATTACTCTATGTGGGCATGATTTAATTAGGTGAAGGCCCTTAAAAGAGGGACTGGGCCTTTGCTAAGGTGAGATATGCTACTTGCTAGTTGGATAAAATGCACCAGTCAAGACTCTAGATGAGAACACAACTTGGCCAATACCTTACCAGCAACTTGGTGAGACAAAAGCTGTTCAATTTGTGGCAATTAGTTACACAACAATAGAAAACCAATACAGGTATTTGGCATAGTGAAAAACAAACTTTGGAGTTAAATATACTTGGGCTCAATTCCTAGCTGTGCTATTAGCTATGTAACCTCTAGTAAATTATTTAAGATCACTGAGCTTCCGTTTTCTCATCTGTCGAACAGAAAAAAAAATAATTCTTGCTTTGAATGGGGGTACAAACATTTTGGTTACATAAATTGCTTTTGTACCATTTGAGTCAAAGTTATAAGTGTGCCCATCATCTAAACAGTGTGCATTGTGCCTATTAGGTGTGAATTTACTGATACCCCCTCCCCCATCCCACCTACTTGATTTCTGATGAATGTTATTTCCATATGTGCACATAAGTATTGATCAATTAGTTCCAATATAATGGTGATTACATGGTAGTGTTTGTTTTTCCATTCTTGTGATACTTCACTTAGAAGAATGGTCTCCAGTTCCATCCAGGTTAATAGAAGTGGTTCACCATTTGTGAACCGAGTTCACTGATTAGTAGTACTCCATGGTATACATATACCACATTTTATTAATCCACTCGTGTTGATGGGCACTTGGGTTGTTTCAACATCTTTGCAATTGTGAATTGTGCTGCTATAAACATTTGAGCGCAGATGTCTTTTTTTATAGAATGTCTTTTTCTCATTTGGGTAAATACCCAATAGTGGGATTGCTGGGTCAAATGGTAGTTCTACTTTGAGTTCGTTGAGGTATCTCTGTACTACTTTCCATAGAAGTTGCACTAATTTCCAGTCAGACCAGCAGTATATGGGTATTCCTATCTCTCCAAATCCATGTCAACATTTGTTGCTTGGGGACTATTTGATAAAAGCCATTCTCACCGGAGTTAGGTGATATCTCATTGTGGTTTTGATTTGCATTTCCCTGATGATTAGAGATGCTGAGTAATTTTTTTTCATGTTTGTTGCCCATTAGTCTATCTTCTTTTGAAAAGTTTCTGTTTCTATCTTTTGCCCACTTTTTAATGGGGTTTAGGTTTTTCTTAATGATTTGCTTGAGTTCTTTATAGATTCTGGTTATCAGCCCTTTATTGAATGGACAACATGCAAATATTTTCTCCCATTCTGTAGGTTGCCTGTTTGCTCTAATGCTTGTTTCCTTGGCCATGCAAAGCTTTTTAATTTAATCAGGTCCCATATATTTATTTTTATTGTTGCTGTGATTGCTTTGGGGGTTTTCTTCATAAACTCTTTGCCTAGGCTGATGTCTATAAGAGTTTTTCTAACCTTTTCTTCTAGAATTCTTTTGGTTTCATGTATTAGGTTTAAGTCTGTTATCCATCATGAGTTGATTTTTGTGGGTGGTAAGAGGTGCAGATTCTGTCTTAGTTGTCTGTGTGTGGCTACACAATTTTCCCAGAGTCATTTATTGAATAGAGATCCTTTTCTTCAGTGAATGTTTTTGTCTGCTTTGTCAAAGATTAAATTGCAACATGACAACGATTTTATATCTGGGTTCTCTGCTCTGATCCATAGGTAAATGTCTCTGTTCTTATGCCAGTACTATGCTGTTTTGGTTACTATGGCCTTGTAATATAGCTTGAAGTCTGATGAATTGATGCATTCTAATTTGTTCTTTTTGCTTATAGTTGCTTTTGCTATATGGGGTCTTCTCTGGTTCCATATGAAATGTAGAATTATTTTTTCTAGATTTGCAAAAAATGATGTTGGTATTTTAATAGGGATTGCATTGACTCTGTAGGTCACTTTGGGTAGTATAGAGGTTTTAACATCATTTCATTTAATCTTCACCACAAGGCTATGGAATAGGCATTATTTCCTTAATTTTATAAGTGAAGGAATGAAAGCTCAGAGAATGCAAATAACTTACCCCAAGTTCCAAAGCTAAGGAGAGGCAGAAATGAGAATCAATTTCAGGTCCATAATCTCCATTGTAGTGTCTTTCAAACCAGAGAGCTAGTTAAAACTATTGGCAGATCATTAAACCAGCCGCTTGGTCACCATGTTGCCCAGACTACATCTCACTTTGGATTGTGGGCATATGCAAGCCACCAGCTTGAAGCCTTTGCCATTCCTCAGTTATTCAGGTTTGTTATTGATCACAATCCTGAATTTTCTTAGTTCTTTCTTAGTGTAGTGTGTGTGGTGTGTATGTGTTTAATTGTCTTAAAAGGATGGCAAGTTTTCTAAAAAAAGAAATAAACACATAAAAATGGTAGGAAAATTTGTTAATTTACTATTAGCAAACTTAAGAACTCCAAAAGGGAGGCTGTGTGGAGGGGGTTGGTTTAAGGGCACAAGAAAATCCACAGAGGACTAGATAATGAATAAATATATTCACTGGAGTAAAATATGGTGCACTTATTTAGTGCTCTGTCTTTGTTAAAGACATTTTACACATCTTCTTGGTACAGTTGATCCATTATTATCCATTTAATTTCCATTTGTTTCCCTTGTTTGCTAGAAATTTTCAGGATTTTGCTTCCCTGCTGTTTTATGACAGGTTGGACGATCATTTTGCTTTGCTGCCTATAAAGAGTGCATTAAAAGGTGCATTTTCTGCATCTGCTCACCACACAAATGGCCAACATGATTTTACAGGTGGGATGCTAGGGAAGCCTCTGGAAGCAAAGGGCCCAGAGAAGCCCTGGTAAGTTGGATTGTTTGAACACTTTGGTTAACTTTTACTGAACTTGCTTGGAAGGGCAGGGTGGGCCTTTCTTAAGCCTCCTTCTTAACACATGCGATTTCAAAGGCTTGGTCTGCAGAAGTCTTAACCGATACCTGCTTACCGCTCAAACCCCTTCCTCCTAATACTTGGTACAGGACAGCCCCAGGATGAGATTTGCCCTTAGCCACTCTTCTCTCTTCTATAACTTAATTGCAAAATCCTCAACGTGCCTCTAACAATTGTACCTCCTTTACCCATTTGTTGCAAACAGTAACCACTTTTTCTAATTATTCCCAACAGAAGAGCTCACAATTCATGACCACTCAAGACCTCATGAACAAGGAAAACATAAATCATGAGAAGATCCATGTACTACATATTCAGATGCTGCATAAAGGGGGACTACGGGGTCAGAAACAAAAAGTGTGTGTTGGCTACTTATAAGGAAAATTCGGTGGTTGGTAAAATGTTATAATTTCCTTATGATTTCAAATTTTTATAGACGTCTAAACTTCAACTATTTTAAGTAAAATTGTTATTGGAATATACCATATTATAAAATTTACTATCGTTACTTGCAAAAATGTGATATTTTGAGTTTTGTAAAGATTTAAAACAAGAAAAGTTATAATATTTTAAAAGAGAGCAAATGAATAAGTCCATGGCTGACCTTATAATGATGTTTATATATCTTCATGGTGAGGAGTAGGGAAGAGAACCTAGTACAGAGCAAAGTACTGGGCTGCGTGACTCAGACTGAGCCAGCTGAACCGCATGGGATGGGGCCTTGGAATGTCTCATTTGTAGAATGAGAGAGCTGGACACCGTGATCCCTCTGAATCTGTAACTCTAAATCTGGGATTTGGGGGGAAAGTTGAACAAAGCTTACCAGTGGGTTCCAAATCATCTGGCCCGTCCTGCTTTCCTCTCTCTCACCACACCTGAAAGGCCGTGTCCTTAAATACCAGCATCTGGGCTGGCTAAAGGAAGGTCACTTTTGTATTTAGAGTCTCTTTCCCCTTCACCTGCTGCTTGGTTGTGTTCGTGCCATGGGTCCTGGGCTACTTCCCCTGTCCAGCTTCTTGGACAGTGCCATTTTGGCCACAAGCCGCTGGAGCAGCTGCTGCCCGGGAGAGCTCTGCTCATGCCCTGAGCTGACACATGACAACTTCTATTAGGCTGAGGTCCTCCACGGGAAGCCAGTGGGCCCTACCCGCCATCTCCCTTCTGTTCCCCCATCTGCTGGCTCCTGGGGAGGTGGTAACAGAGCTTGGGTTAAGGAGCACATCCGAAGCGAGGACATGGCAGAGACTGGAGGGCCAGCACTCTCCCTCTCTGTCACATGCTGGCTGGCAGGGGTGGAGCCTTTCCCTTAGGAGAAGACAGGGTGATGCAGGCTGGCCTAGCCCATGCTGGGGACGTCCAGTCTGCCTCCCACCACCCCTGCTGGGAGTCTCCACGTGGAAATCGGATTTGCAGCTCGGGTTAAACATGACCAGGTGCTTCGCAGAAGGCAGTGCCAGGGGATTCCTGGCGTGTCCTCTGCACTTGTTTGAATGTCGTGGCTTTTAATATTTATTCTGACTCATGGTGTTTGTGTGTGCATGTGTGCACATCTATGTCGCAGCCCCTTCCCAGGGTCTCCCAGTATGTCCCTCTATGCTGAACAGGAAGAGCTCCAACATGTGGCGAGGGGGGCTGGGGCAGGCTGTGGGGCAGGGCCGGGGAGCCTGCGGGAGGGGCCGGGCCATGTGTTCTGCTGTTAGCGCACTGGGCTGGCAAGGTAGGGGCTGCTGTGCTGGGACCCCCTCTCTCAGCCAGGGGTCCCATGCATTCCCAGACGCTACAGCTTGAAGGGAGGGGCCTGGGAGGCGATGTGGCTCAATGCCTTTATTTGCTGAAGATGAAAATGAGGCCCGGAGAGGGGCAGTGACTTGTGAAAGGCACATCTGGTTGGTAGTAGGAGCTGAACCTCCCAAATCTAGGTTGCGTGTGCACAGGCCCTTACCTGTTTGCTCACGGTTGTGTCATCAGTGCTGGAGTGGTCACAGTGTTGGTGTCCAGGAAGTGTCTACTGAGTGACAAATAAGCCAGACCAGGCCTCTGTACCCCAAGTCTATGCTTACTCTATGCTTCCTTCTCCCTCAGGAGGGACCCTGAGGTCTCCCTTGTTAGCATGCCTGTCCCCTTTTCTCCTGGTTTGCCCTTATCTCCAACCTTCACAAAAGTGGACCAGTTTAGATAATGAGCCACATAGTCTCATTACGTAGAATCTTCTCATTTTTCTAGAGTGCCTCTTCTTAAAACATAAATATTCCTGGGCCAAAGAGTTGCCACTGAGACTGCTAGCTGCAAGCTTCCCAGAAGGTTCTGGTGAGTTCCTGGATGCAGGTGGTGGGAGCCATAGGAGACACATGCATGAACTAGGTCACCCAGGACTGGATGCAGCCTAGCAAAGGGTTCCGAAGACAGTTCTCTACAATTCCTTTTCCTCATCTGTGAAATGAAGGAACTGTACGGGGTGATTCCTAAGGCCCCCGGCAGCTAGTGCATTTGTATCCACAGAGGAATTTCAGCAGGCATGAAATTGCCTTGCCGTGTTGGCCCCTGCTTCACTCGCTTCCTCAGCGATGTCGTCAGGGCCACGTCTGGACAGCAGTTAGAGGACGCACATGCCAGAGGCCCAATTCAAGAGATAGGAGCTTTATGGCCAAGGTTGTAGATGCCTGTCCTGCCTTTCCTTCCAGTTCCCAGATCACAGTCGCTAAGCCCTGGGTTTGAGGACAGGCTGCGGAGAGGCTGGACTCTGGTTTCCAAGTAGGGGACCTCTTGCCCTTTGACCCTCCTGTTACCCTGCCTGGTGAGCAAAATTTGGGGCCCTCAGGAGACTGAGCATAGGCTGTGGGGGAGGATGGCTATTCTCTAATAGTGCTACCCCAGAATGAGGGGTGGCAAAGTGGTCCCCATCTCCTAGGCCCTCAGATCGAGTTGGCTGCCTGATTTGGGAGAACATTCTCCCTAGGGAGAGCTTGTTCTTGCAGACATCTGGCATGTCAGTCACTCATGGTTTTGTGTTTCCAAACAGGGAGATGCTACCTCCAGCTGCATTTAGGGAGAGCTGTGGAATACCAGGGGCCTCACTGGGTCACAGTCGAGCCAGACTGCCTGGGTCCAACTCCTGGCTAAACCACTCTGGCTGCGTAACTTTCTGCATTTTCTTTCTTATTTTCTTCATTCTCATTTGCTCGTAGCCTCAGAGGGTTACTCTGAGGATTATAAGATAATGCTTACCACGCAGGAATGCAGAGCCTCCAGCGGCAGGTGCGTTGTCATCGTAGTGAACACACTGGGCGTTTGGTGCTTCCAGCCCTTCGATCCACTGAAAGGGGCTCGTGGTTTCGCAGATGAAGCACAGACCTGTTCTATGCACTTGAGCAGGCAGAGTTCGGGCACCAGGTCAGCGTGGCAGGACGGGGGACTTCTGCAGTCACTTGGGGACTGCTGCTTTCATCCATGAGTCACTCACTAATGAGCATTGGGAGGTCCCCTGAGCAGAGGGGCATGTGCCCAAGCCTCAGGCACACTTGGCCTTGGTGGATGGTTCTCAGGCTCTCCTCTCTATGCCAAGCGAGTGATGGGGAGGTCATGAGGGACTATCAAGTTCTTATTGTTCTGATGTGTTTACGGCACTAAGTAAAATTCATAGGTCATTTATGAGCTCTGCCTCCTCTTTAGCCAGGCTGTACATGGTCCAGAAAGAAGTCAGCACAAACGGAGGTGCCTTCTCCTCGAAGACCCAGGAGGCTCCAAGAGGGAGGCCAGGAGAGAAGTGGAAGGCGGAAATGATGGTCTAGCTTCTGCCAGCCCTCGGGCTAACCTCAACGTGGCCTGACCATGTTGTACACGGTCATGGGGAGGAGGGCTAGGGTTAGGATTGACCCATTCTCGGGCTGGGTCCTGGGTTCTCACTGCTGTTCTGTCCCTGATGACTCTGTCCCACAGTTTTAATGAGGCCTGGCTCCCTAAGGGAAGCTGGAGTATGCAGAAGACACTGGGAAGACAACCAACCACAGGTTGGGGTGGCCCTTGTCCATTCCACCTGAACAGGATTCTGACACTGCTTTCTTTTATCGGTTAAAGAAAGGATTTGCTTTACCTCAAATGAACCCAAGGCAAGATTTAAGAGTGGTTCACAGCTTAATGTAAAACAGACCTGGGCCTGATCTTGACTCTGACACATAACTAGGTGTGGACACAGAGCCTGAGTCTCCTCCGGACCATGAGAAAATGACCTTCACAGAGGTCTGCCCGGAAGAGACCATGAGATTGCAGTGTTGAGTGCTAAGCGGTGTGAAGTTCAATTCCAGACAGCCTCCTCCTCTTCCTCTCTTTTTGTAATTCCGTGTAGTTTTCTCCATCTCTCCAGTGTCTTCCTGACTGGATGGGACCTGGTCTAGAAAGGGCCGTAGGGCACGGCAGTCAGAGAGTGAGCATCGTGGGCAAGGGCAGCAGACAGTCTGCTCGTGTCTGAATCAGGCACCAGGGACCCAGCTTGTTAACAGTAAGCCGTCTGTCACCCGGGCTCCTAGAGGGCCAGGTGCTCTTTCTGCAGGTGATGTGAGGTTATTAGAGAGAGATACCTGGGAAAGCTGTTCTCGCATGCCAGTGAGACCAGGCACAGACAAGAAGGGACAAGGCTCTGGTGGAACAGATGGAAGGAGAGACTGCAGGAAACATCCCGGCAGTAGGAGGGAGAAGTCTAGGCATGGCTGTGAATGGAAGAGGTGGTGACCTCCCTGAGGGGCTGTTACACTAGGGGCTTACGTGTATGGGCTGGGGAAAAGGCTTTCTATAAGGAGGCAGGGATGGCCGACTTTCCAAGGCATTTAGCTACCAGACGAGCCTGTCACCTACTCTTCAAGGGCACCAGGTTGTGGCTCTTGTCAACTGGGAAATCATCCTAACTCAGTGGCTTTGCAGATGAAATGGCATGAGAAGACTTAGCCTAGGGCTTATGTCCAGAAAGTGGCAGAGACGGAACCAGCGGAAGGCACATCTCCTGGCTTCCAGCCTGGTGGGATGAGGAAGGCAGCCGCCAAGACGGCCCAGTGACCCCCACCTCCTGGCACTCACTGCCTTGGGGGATCCCTCACCTTGAGCGTGGGCTGGACTTACCAGCTTGTTCTAGTGAATAGAAAACAGCAGAAGCAACAAGATGCCACTTCTAAGGTTTGGTTGCAAAAGGACGGAGGCCTCTGTCCTGGGTGCCTTATCCCTCTCCCTCTCTTCCCAGGCATTTGAAAAAGGTGCATTGATCGACACAGGGATTGATCGTTCCATCTGTAAACTGGAACTTTGGTTTGGGAGGAAAAAGCAAGGCAGGACTAGATTCCGTCTCTGCCACAGGGATGGCTGGACTGAGATACTCAGTAGCAACCTTCTCTGTCTGGGATTCTACAGACATCGACATTCACTTGCACACCTTGCCCCCACACCCACTCTGAGTGAGAGAGAGGCTAGGGGCTAGAGTCACCAGCTTCGAGAGCCCAGGCTTGCTCCTGTGCCTTTGTCCTCACCCAGAATGACAAAGCACCGGCAACTGCGGCTGCCCCAGAAGGCACTGGAAGCATCTGACCTTTTCAACCCCGGGAGTCTGTGGACTTAGGGAAGAATGACATAATGGCCCTCTGTTCTTAGTGGGCTCTGCTGAGCTCAGAGGGGCAAATGGGAGGACAGGGAAAGCCCTGGGGTGAGCGGGTGCCCTCAGAAGGTCATCTGCCCCTTCTTCTGCCTCTGGGAAGGACGGCTAATTAGTGAGTTCGTATTTCAGAGATGCACGGAGGAGAAAGTGAGTCTGGTCTCCTTTTCTTAGGATGTGCAGGAAGGAAGATTCTACAGTTTCCCTTGTTCATAATCTGGGAGTTCATGTCCCTGCCGGTCAGTTCTTCCAGCTTCTCTTTTCATCTAATAGTTCCCTGTTTCCCTCACGTCTGCTTATCTGCCTGAGCTGAGCCTGGACGCTAAGCCCTGATACCCACCACACAATTGCTCTGGGTCTGTGCCTCACTCACGCTCCTTCGAACTTCTCTTCATCCTGAAGATGTTAGTTAAGAACAGAATTTACCTAACTGAAGTTTGGACAAGGCATAAGTGGTAAGGAGGTGACAACAAGTGCAGGAGTCAGAATTGCAGGAACCGCAGTGCTGTGAGGATCCTTGGCTTTTGACCTCTTAAGGAATTTGGGTGTTGGAATCTGCTCCGGGAAGATGAGTGATCTAGACAAGCTCACGTTGCTCACGGCAGCTCCAAGTCCAACACCCGGGCTTTTGCCTTTTTGTCTCGTGGTTTTTCCAGAGTTTTAAGTTTCATAGGCCTGAATCACTGTACAGGATACGACTGCTTGCTTTTCTGGAGAAAAAGACAGGAAAAATAAAAATCCCATCCCTTCTCAAAAAATAAAACAGAGTAAAAAAAGCTCTTTAGGCTCATTAAACAGGCGTCTTGGACTTCAAATAGCTCTCACCAAATAATGTGTTGATGAGTTAAGTGTTAATGAATCAGAAACATAAGGATAGAATTTCCCTGCAAATACGCAAAGGCTCAGGAATCAAGGGGGGTCACCCATGCCCCCCGCCCCGCCCGCCCCTTTTGGCTCTGGCTCGGGGTCAGGAGCCTCCCTGCCGACCCCCATCGGCTCGCTGCTGAGGCTGTTCACTCTCTGGCCACCCAGCGTGCTCCCAGCTTTGCCCTGGAACTCCTCCTCCTCTCCTGTGGTTTAGTGGCCAAGTGGCTGGGGTGGGCCAAGAAAGGAAAGGTCAGCTGCTGAGAGGGATGAGTGAGGGAAGGAGGGGAGGCACCGGGAGTGGCCAGCTCACAGCTCGGGACACGGGCCGTGTGCCGTGTGCAGGGAAGGACCAAGTTCATGACTACGTGCTGGCCTCAGGTTTGGGGCTCTCTGGAAAGTGGTTCAAGATGTTCTCTTTCTCTCTAAGTGACATGACATTCTCTTGATCCGTGCGTACTGCCTTGTGTGTTCCAGGTTGCCTGGGTTTTCTGGAGATTCCGCCCAAGTCTCTGTAGGGGCTGGGGCAGGCGAGGCTGAACTCCCCGAGGTGAGGCACTGATGAGCAGAAGTCATACCTTGGCGCTGCCTCAGCTTCTCAGAGCACCTCTCACTCGCCTCTGTGCCGGGTAAAAGTGGGCCAGAGTGGATGAAGGGACCCCTCCGTGGCCTTGGAGTTCCGGTGAGCAGTCTCAGAGCCAGGCAATGTTTGTAGCCCAATTCCTTCTTTCTGCTTGTCTCTGTGTCTCAGATGGGCTGGCTGCTGCCCTGGCAGAGCCAATAGTGGTGCATAGTAACACACTCCATTTAGGGGGGTATGGATAACACCCATATTTGATTCTATAAATACCATGCTATTTTTATTTGGAGTTGCATCAGAACATACCTTGATCATGAGTTTGGGGCAACGATTTATGTATGAGGCTGTTCTAAGAAGCACAGCCCCGAAGAGGGACAGTGGGATGGGGAGGAGATATGCTAATGAGCAGGTTGCCCACGTGGCACCTGCGATCAGTCACGAAAGGGATCCCTGGGGAGCCACGTGGCCCAGGAGGAAGCCGGGTGTTTATCCACCGAACCTTGCTCCTCATGGGCTGCCCCAGGGCAGTGACTCCCCACTCTCAACCACATGTTCCTGAGGCCAGAGAGAGCCCCGGGGCAGACAGGTGCTGGGGACTGAGGTGGGAAGGTGTTGGTGGGCAGGTGGCCTTCAGGATGAGGGGACAAGGGTGGGGCACAGACATTGTCTCCTACAACTGTCTGAACATGTTTCCTCTCCTTTCTGCTGCTTGATACGAACCCTCTTCGGGCTCAAGTCTTTGCTGTGGGAGAAAGAAGGGAGCACAATAAAGCGGATGGCCCCACATGCACCTGTGTGTGGGGACCAGAGAGCTGAAGGTGTGGCCGTCTGCATTGCCTGCCGGGCCGTTGCTCAGGGCGTCTGGCCCAAGTTCACAAAACCCCAGGTCCCCGCAAACAGCACAGGGGCTGCGCCCTCCCGCCCGTCCTGGCTGTCAGCATTCCCAGGCTGGCACAGTGCTCTGGAACCTTGGTTTGGGATCCTTTCATTTTTCTTCCCACCCTTCCTGAGAACACCGGGCTTCCGAGCGAGGCGGGTGCTGCTCTGAGCGGCTGGGGGTGAGGAGAGCAAGCCGGACGAGCGCAATGGAATCGCGGCCTCCCCGCTCCCATGGCGCGGGCGCTGTTCTGCCCCGGTCTGCAGTGAGGTGTTCTCATGCTCAGAGAAGACAGGGACGTGGAGCGAGGGGACAGCTGGGCGAAACTGTATCCTTTAAGAGGATCCTGTCCAGATTGGATGGCCCCCGAGGCGCCCTGTTGTTCTGTGGGTATAAAGTGTCTCCACCGTGCGGTACTGAAGTCCTGCTCCGTGGCCTTCGTGGGGACCCATTCTTTATCCCGTAATGTTGGATCGCGCTCTTCAGCCTCAAAAGCCAATAGCCTCTCAAGGCAAAGGCAGCCTGGCCCCTCCTTGCAGGCGGCGGAGCTGGGTGTGCAGTCCGGCAGGGGCCTTTCGGGGGACTTCTGTCGGGTGAGAGGGCAGAGCCGCCTTTTGGCTCCGGGCCACCAGGACGGAGAGGAAACAGAATGAGAAAGGCGACAACCGTGGCTGGCAGGGAGGAGAAAGGATTATGCCCTGGTCATCTCCTCCCCTCTCTCCTTCCCAAGTGGTTCCCTGGGCTCACAGCCATCCCGACGTCTTTCCTGCTCCGCTTGGCTGGAAACAGACGCAGACAGACAGATGTCTCCTTCAGGAATGGTGACTTCTTCGTGCCCATACCACGGTGGCCACTCCCTGCCAGGACCAGGACGCTGGAGAGGGCGGCACCTCCCGGCGCCCTCCCGGGACGGCCTGGCCTGGCGCAGTGGCCCTGGGACACCGGCTTCTTCCTCTCTGCAATTTCCTCTCCACCCTGCCCCCTCCATCAGGCCTCCCAAGGTTGCCGCCCTCCTCTCTTTGGGCCCCAGTGCCTCACCTGTGACTGTCCCTGTGTCACCTCTCCGTGGGTGCAGCTCCACCCCTCACAGGTGTTCTCGAGATCTCCTCACTCTTTCTTCCTCTTGCTGTGATAATTTAGTTGAGGGGGTGCACCCTCTTAGGAGGCTCCTTCAACCACCCCAGTGTCCACACCCTCTGCCTGCCTCTCTTACACCTGTCCCCACACCCGTTCCCTGGCTTGGCCGGCCTGTCCTGTGACTGTGGTTCCCCTTTCCACATCCTAGGTGCTTGTGAGAACCAGATGAGATCGTATCTATGAAAGCACAGTGGACACTGTAAAATCTCCAGAAGTAAAAGGAGTTATGCAGTCTCTTTTTACAGAAAAGAAAACTGAGGTCCCAAGAAGCCCACCAGTGCCGTGGAGGAGGCAGGACCAGGCCCCATGTGGTCCGTCGTTCTCAGGCCTCGCCATGCTTAGAATGGCCCCAGAAGCTGCATCAAGTACAGATTCTCAGGACCTCCTCATAGACCCTGCTTCAGTGGGCCTGAGGAATCCAGATTCTAAACACACCTCCAAGGAGGTTCTGAGGCAGGAAGGCTTGTTAAGAAAAACAAAACACAGGTCTAGACTGTGCGAGTCCTGGACCTCACCCACCCAGATCTAGAGCATCCTCTCGCTGAGTCCCGCCAAGGGGCGTTTAACTGCTTGCTTTTACTTTACGTTTCTAAATCCACGTCCTGTTCTCCGGAGGACTCGGTTGGGGGCCCAGGCCCAGCGCTGACAGTGAGGAAGTAATCAACAAGTAATCCTCAAACAGCAGGCTCGGAAGCTCTGGAGGATGAGGTCGGAGTCCTCAAGGCAGGTGGGGGCACCCAGGCCAGCGCAGAGGTTCCGGGGACACCGAGGTCAGGCCCCCCATGGACCCCCGCTCCCACGGTGCACCCCAGCAGTGAGCTGAACTTCCACCATGGGCCTTCCCAGGTGCTGCCAGCCAGAGGCTCTCCCGTGGGGAGGTGGGGCTGGGAAAACCGCCCCTGTTGAGGGAGGCGGGTTCTGAGACGCAGGGCAGCAGCGGATGGAGACGTGAGAGTGATGCCGCGGCAGCGCCTGCTGCAGAGGGGGGACAGCACCGCCAGGTGTGGGGGTTGCGCCGGGCCCAGGGTGAGGGGAGCCGGGGCCAGCACTGACCCCAGAGGGAACCAAGCAGCTGGGAGGACCAGCCATGGGAAGGGTGTAACGCAGGGTGGTCAGGGGCCCGAAGGGGCCGGGCCCGGGGTACTGCTGGCCCTGTGGGCGTTGGCTGTGTGACCTTCCACAGGGCACCTCCCTTGCACGGTCTCTGCTTGGTGAGGGCATGTCAGAGACCGGGGTCTAACACGTGTTGCCTGCCCAGAGCTACCCGTCGTTTAAACAAGACCTAGATCAGGGGTTCTCAAACGGTCCTACACACAGAGGTGTCCGCCACTGTGCCGTCCCCCAAGGAGCTGCCCTAAGGACACCGACTGCATGTTCCCACTTCCAGGCATCCCAGGGGGCCTCTGGGGAGCTCCCAGGCTATCTTCTGAGCCTCCCTGGTCCAGTGGTTTTCAGGGACCATGACTCTCCCGCTGGCTATCAGGGACTGAGCAGACACTGGCGGTCCAAGAGGCCAGAGGAATTGAGGGGCTCAGGACCAAGTCAGATGCACAAGTCACTTCGGGAAGCGGATGTCTATTTAGTGTGCTGCAAGGAGTGCTGGGAAGTAGTCACAACCCCCAAACCTGCAGAGTGTCTGGGACTCTCCGGGACATTTTCAGTGCTACACACAGTAATGTGACTCTTCATTTCTTATTAGATGCATGAATGAACAAATTTTCTTATTTATTGGGTCCTGATGGCTTCCCATCTTAGAGTCCTGGAAGAAACACTCGTGCTGTCCGTTGTTTCCGCTGACGCCTTTGCTAGGCTTAACTTTTCAGGTCACTTTCCAGCCCTGCTAGGCGGCCGGCTGCAAGGTTCTGGGGAAGAATGGGAGAGGCTCAGAGGGGCGTGGGAGTCAGGACAGAAGAACCTCAGGGGGACCAAACCCTCAGCAAGACCTTGCCCCTGTGTGGACGACTCGGAGACGTGCTGCCCAGACCCCATACAGGGTGGGGCTGGCTGCCCAGTGGCGGGTGTGTGGCCGGCAGATGGTTTCCAGCTGTCAGCTCCTTCGGGGTTGGTCTCAGCCACAGGGAACAACCTCACACCCTTCTCGGGGCAGCCTACCTCCAGTGACTGAGCAAGTTGGGGTACACAGGCCTGGCAGTTCTGCGTGACCCAGGGTGGGCCGACCAGCCATATTCAATTGCAGCGTGTCCCTCCAGCTTGGCCAAGGCCTTTTCAGGCTGCATCTCATTCTCTGTCTGCTTCTGCCCAACTCTAATTCTATTCTCTTCCTTTCATAAGTGCTGATCCCTAATAAACACTGTGCACCCAAACTCCATCTTAGCGTCTACTTCCAGAGAACCCAACTGGAACAGCCTCTTCAATGGGTCTGTCTGGGGTGGTTCTGAGTCCTGGGGTGGGCCCAGCTCTAGGCCAAAAGACCAGCAAGGAGGAGAGACGTGCAGCTCTCCAGAAGGTATCCTGACAAAATCAAATCGATGGCCACCAGGCCGTGCTGACTGGTGGGACAATATCAGAAACAACTATCTATGGCATCCAGCTGCCTAGGAAAAATATCCCAAGCCTATTCCTACCCCAGGGCCTTTGCAGATTCTGTCTCTCTTAAGAATCTGGAGTTTGTACCCAATTCACCTTCTTAGACAGGTCTTCCTTGATCCCCAACCAAAATGACCCTTCAGTCAACACGTCATCACTCCATTATGCAATGTGTTGTTTGTTGTTTACTGTTGTAAGGAAAACCAAAGATAACTGCGGACACTTCTTTTTCCTTTTTTGGGGTACCTATCTCTCCCCACCAGAACTCAAGCCCCATGAAAGTGGGGCCTTTCTACCTACCTCCTCACCTCCATGTCCTAGTGCCTTGCAGGGGTCTCAAGTAAGTGCTAGATGGAGAATAAATGTGTGAATAGAATGGACAAACATTTATTGAGTAGAAATAACAGCATCTAGCTAGAATTTAATATTTTGTTTTAAAATATTTAGTTTTGCTTTTTTCCTTCCTGTTAAAGTGAGTGGTACTGGTTTCTACTTAGCACAGGAGTAGACAAACTTTTTTCTTCAAAGAGCCACTTACTAAATATTTTTGGCTTTGCAGGTCATAAGATCTTGGTCGCAACTACATAACTCTGTGGTTGCTGCACAAAGACAGCCATTGACAGCACATAACGAATGGGCATGTCTGGGTTACAATAAAACTTTATTAGAAAAAACAGGTGGATGGCTGGATTTGGCTGGCAGGCTGTTACTTAGAGTCGTAATATAAAATTTCCTATAAAATAAATTTATTGAAGTAAAAAAGGAAGTCTATTTAAATAAATTTATTAACTAAATATTAATAGCTGTATAGAAACCGTATGCAAATTCCTGAAGTTGGAGAGAACTCAGTTCTAATTTTTCTTGCAACATCTGTGGCCACAGCTGTGGGAGTGAGGGGGGTAGAAGGGAGAAACACTTTAATTTAATGTTGCCAAGCAGGGTGGGAGGCTCACACTTTGACATCCGGAGAGCTTGGCAGGGCCAGAGTTTTGCTATTTCTTCCCCTGCTGGTACTTTGTCCTATATTCTTTCCACCTCTAATTCTGCTCCTAGAACTAGGGGCTGTCATGAAATGCTCCTTCTTGGTAAACTATCCTTCCGTGGGGTCTAGATACCTCCAGGTTGGTTGAAGCCCCTCTTACTTAACCTCATAAATATACCCTGAGCTTAAACATAAATATGGCAGGGCACTGAGGGCATAGTATGGCAGAGGGTGACAAAATCAATCTGAAATTCCTAAACCTTTGAGAAGGAGGATGGCTCAGTTCTCCTGAGCACTTACCATAAATCAGGACTGCTCTAAGCACTTAACATGTATTGCTGATTCAATTCTCACAGTCATCTCACAATAATAATATTATTCTCATTTTACAGATGAGCAAATGGAGGCATGAAAGTCTAAGTGAGTTGTCCAAGATTACCCAGCTATTGTTGCGGCAATGTGCATAGCTAGTGTTACAGCTCTTGTTATAGCTCTTGACCTGGGAAGAATTGGAGAACAGCCTTTTATTCTTCCACAGCAGGATCAGCACACCTAGTGTTACAGCTCTCTTCCTGTCTTCTGGTCTTCTTCCCTTCAGCTCCTTCTGCCTTGATCTCCTCCTGCTTTTATACCCTTGGTAGGGCTCAAAAAGCATCCAATCAACAACAAGCTTTAACATCCAATCAAAAACAGTGGGATTCAAAAATTACCCAATCAGGATCACTCAAGCAGCGTGGCCTGAAATAGGCGGCGGCACGCGGGCCTGGGGGCATTCTGGCACATGGGGTCCCCGCGGCATGCGGGGTCTGGCAGCTCTCTGCCGCGGGGCCCAGCCCCAGCAGCGTGCCCTCCAACTGGCCATACGCAGCGCTGGCCCTCGGAGATGCGGAGGTGGCAAGTGGCTGCGTCCTGGCGCCCGACATTTTCCGCATCACTGTCAAGGGCCATTGCTATGATGTGAACCCAGGTCTCAGCACCAGAGCCATGCTGCCAGCACACACAGACCTGAAACTGTGCTGCAATGTCCCACACGATAACAATGCCGGTGTTTCCTGAGAACCTGTATCACATTCACTATTCCTTCCCACAGCTTCTTTTCTTTAAAAATCATTTACTTATTTATTATATTATCAAATATATAATTTGCAAATATTCTCTCCCCTTCTATAGGTTGTCTTTTTACTTTCTTGCAAATGCTGTTTGATGCACAAAAGTTTTTAATTTTTATGAAGTCCAATTTATCTATTTTTTTTCTTTTTTGCTCATGCTTTTGGTGTTGAATCTAACAGTTCATTGCCAAATCCAAGGTCATGAAGATTTACCTGTATGCTTTCTTCTAATAGTTTCAGTTTAACCTTTTATATTGAGGTTGTTGCTCCATTTCCATAGCTTTTAAGACCTGATACAGACTTGCTTAGGGAAATGTAGGAGACTTTAGCAGAGCCAAGCCACCTCGAATGAAAGGACACCAGTCATTGTATTTCAGGTTCACCCTCATCCAGTATGACTTCATTTGCAAAGACCCTATTTCCAGATAAGGTCACATTCTGCTGTTCTCAGTAGACATGAATTTGGGGAAACATGATGCCACCCATGGCAATACTTTCTGCCCCACTAGCTAAGGTGAGACAGAGGGTAGAGGCTGCCTCCCGGCCAGCAGGAGAGGGCAAAACCCCAGCAGCAGCAGCAGCAGCAGCTTAAATCAACTCTCAGTGTGGGGAGTATTGCTTGGGGTAGTGAGCAAACAATGTGAGTTCTCAGGGTGGCAGCATAGTGTGACACTGAGAACACCCCAAACCACAGCTCCTTTGCAGTGAGTTTATGAGTGACAAATGCCACCCAACAGCCAGGGCAGTGTGCAGAGCTGGAAGAAAAGCAATAGGCTAATCAGGCTGTGTTTAAAAGCAACCTTTGGTTTGTCCTGCTTTTAATTTTTAGATGTTAACCTTTTTTCTTGAGATAAAGCATGCATACAGTGGAGTGCATAAAGTGCACTAACCTTAATTGTACAGCTTGGTGATGTTTGCATGGGTATGTGCTCAGTAACCGTCATCCAGATGAAGAAATGGCATCATCCCAGCACCCAGCAGGTTCCTCAGTGGCAGGGCCTGCTTCACAGGCGTGTGACCTGTGCAGTGCTCAGAGGGGCCCACGCTGGGTTTAATACTCAGCTGTCGTTGTCCTGACATTTTTGAACAAGGGGCCTTGCACTTTCATTTTGCACTGGGCCCCTGTCATCTTCACCCTCTTCTATCCAGGGCTACAAACACTTTAAGGTTCAACTCAAGTCCCATCTCCTCCAGAAAGCTTCTCCTGGCCTTTCCTAGCTGTCTGGGTAACCTTCTCTCTTCAGCTTCTGTAGGAGTGGTGGCCTGTCCAACACCTTCAGTTCTTAGGCACATGAATCACACTCGACTCTTGCTGGGCTCTCGTTTCTCTGAGCAGGACAGTTCTGTCTCTCCCATCTGACTTTGAACTCACTAGAGCAGGGATCCTCAAACTTTTTAAACAGGGGGCCAGTTCACTGTCCCTCAGAACGTTGGAGGGCCGTTGGAGAGTGCGGCACACATTCCACACGTGCGCACTGTGGTCCCAGGATGAGTCGGCTGCTAAGCAGGACAGGCAGCGGCGGCAAAAACACCCGGTGGGCTGGATAAATGTCCTCTGCAGGCCGCATGTGGCCTGCGGGCTGTAGTTTGAGGACGCCTGCACTACAGCATTACAAAGAGCCTTTACACCTGGGCGCTCTGATGTGGGACATTGAGGATTATTCACATACCTGTTTCATCTCTTCTTCCAAACTGTAAAATTCCCTTATTTATCTTGGTGTCCCACAGCAAGCCAAGCCTAGGGTCTCTGTCAAGTTCGATAAACAGTGGCTGGCCTTTTTCGGCTATTTCTTTGTGTCTATCCCTGGCCAGGTGGCTTTGCTCCACCCCAGGATTCTAGAATGTTAAGGTGAGAAGGGGCGTGGGGGAAGCATCCAGTCAAGTCCATCTGTGAATGGAGGAGACACAGCTGGGTCTAGTGTCATACCTGAGGTTACACAGCCAGCGAGGGGCCAAGCAGGGAGGACAGGACTCTATCCTCTGTCTCTGCCTTAGCCCGTCACCCCTTCCTCTTTGCAGCTGTGGACCCCTCTTGTGCGTGCAGGTGGGAGGTAGCCCCTTCCCCTCCCGGAGCCTCTGACTTGGTTCTCCCTGAGACCGGCAGTCCATCAACTGCACTGGCTTCCGGCTTCCTCTGCAGAATGGCTCCCCCGAGCCTGCCTGAGAGGCTCAAGAACCAGCTGCCTGTCAGCCACCTTATTAAGCTGGTTTCCAGATGTCTCCACCTCAAGTTGAGGAAGCAGGAGAAGGGTAAGGGGCTGGGAGTTGGTCCCTTAAATGAAGTCAGCTGGGTCCATAATAAATAATGTCATGTGTGGATGGAGCAGGTGGTCGTGGAGATGGCTCGAGGGAGACAGAGGAGAGCCTCAGTGGGGCCGGGTGCGAGGATGAGAGAGGCCAGTGACAGACAGACCAGAGCATCTGGGGGTGAGGACAAGAGAGGAGAGATAGAGTAGAGACAAGTAGAGACTGAGAGGGGATGTGGGAAGCCCATGCAAATGTGAATGCATGAGAGAGAGAAAAGGAAACTGCAGAAGAGGCAGGGACAAGGGCCAAGACAAGGCTCCTTTGCCTGAAGTTTTCCCCTGTGCTGACCTCAGTGTCCATCTCCATCAGGAGAGCTAATGAAGTCCACAGGCAATGCTTGCGGGCTTATACCCGCGATTATACCCATGTCACAGACAAGGAAAGTGAGGCTCAGAGAACTTAGAGAAATTTCCCAGGGACATACAGTGGTAGGGAGGTCTGGTTCTCACACTTGTACCCTTAACCGTGCTACTCTTGGGGGTAAAATTTAGGGGAACAACCTTTCCAGGCCTGACTCGATCCACAGCTGAGCACAGGGATTGTAGCTGGTTGACACAACCTAAATCTAATATCATCCTCGCAGAGTAATTGTTAGTAATTCTCAGTCTGCCTGGGGATGGGCACAGGTAGAGGATGCAGCAGGAAATAAGAACACATCTTTTCTTCCAAGCACTGGTTTTGAAAGATGTTGCGTATCCCTGGTTGGAGGAACTTATTTTCCTCTAGCTCAGGGCTGAACAGACTGCTTATGGGATGACTTTTTTTTTTTTTTTTTTTGCCTTAGTCACTGGGAGGGGTATTTATACATATATGAGAAACTTGGGTGCATTGGTTTCCTGGGGCTGCCATAGCAAACTATCATGAAATTAGTAGTCTGAAACAACAAACAACAATTTAGAGGCAAAAAGCCTGAAATCAAAGTACAGGCAGGATCACGCTCCCCCTACATGCTCTAGGGAAGGAGGCTTCTGCCTCTTCCGAGCTTTTGGTGGCTTCTGACATCCCCAGCACCATGGTCTGTAGGTGTGCCACTCCAATCTCCGCCTTTGCCATCACGTGGACTTCTTCCTGCATCTCCTTTCTGTCTCTATATCCAAATCTCCCTCTCCTTCCTCTTAGAAAGATACCAGTCATTGGATTTAGGGCCGACCCTAATCCAAAAAGACCTTATTTTAACTAGATTACACCTGTAAAAACCCCATTTCCAAATAAAGTCACAGTTAGAGGTACTGGGGGTTAAGAGTTGAACATGTCTTTTTTGTGGGGAACAATTTAGCCCACCCCCATGGGAATATCTGGTATGTACAGGTGATAGAAAGGTGAGAGCAAAAGCAAATGGCAAAGGAATGTGTGGCAAATTAATTCTCCGGCATTTCCCTCAAAACTGGAATGTTTACCTAACGTTTATGCCTTTTGAGTAATCCTTGGTGCCCCCTGCTTACCCACCTCGTGTTGCTATCTGCTCTCCTTCACCTCCCGGACACCATCCCTAGGTTTTTAGAATATCACCAGGCTTTGGAGTTGGGATACTTCTAAAATTTTTTGAAATTCCCAAAAAGACTCCATTTTGGAGATAGCTGATTTTTATTTCTCACCCTGGGTTCATTTTCTAGATTAGAGGTACTTGCCCAGCTGGTATGTAAGGATCGTATTAATAGTAAAATGGCCTTAATATAAGATTCAAGATCTCACTGAATCATCAGCAAGGCCTTGTGTGACAAGCTGCTCCGAGCGTCTCATTTGACATGGACACTGTGCTCAGGTTGTGCCGGCCTCCAGGGACTCTTCTTAAATCCAGTGTTAGTCAGGACTCTTTCCATGGCAATGAATAAAAATAAATTACCAATATTTTTTTTTTTTTTGCCCAGAGGGGATCTGCTGATGCATGCTGCTGGGGATTCCAAGGAGTGGTCTAGCTTGGTCTAGTATGCCTGGACCCAGGAGTTCACTGATGTCATCAAAACTGTGTATCTCTCTCTCTCTTTTTGTGGCAGCAAAATGCCCCCATGGGTTCCAGAGAAAGAGAGTGGTTAGCATATTTCAAGAAGGGACTCTGTTAGTCCGGCTTGGGACCCACATTCATCATTGGCACAGTCTCAGGGATCAGAGACAAGGAATTTTCTGATTGCCCAGGCCAGTGCCAGCAGCTACAGTGGACTAGTAATGTAGTCCTAGCTGCTGTAACAGCAAACCCTGACAATCCCAGTAAATTAACACAATGAACGTTTTACCTTTTTAGTTATATACAGTCGAATCAGGAGAATATTCTCAAGCACACAGACTGAGGGAAGCCCTACCACCTTCAACATGTGGCTCCCAAGGTCACCAACAACGTCAACATTCAGTCACCTGACAGGGGAAGAGAAACTGGACCACCATGCAGGAGGTCCTTTCATGGACCAGGTCCACATTTCATTAGCCAGAACTCAGTGACATGAACAGGTTTTCATGTCTGGGAATGTAGCCTGACTGTGAGCTCAGCAAGAAAAGAAACAGGTTTGTTAAATGACTGGGCATTTCTGCCACAAGTCATAATTCTGGGCAACATTGTTAGTGAGGGAGGAGTGACTTCCCAAAGAAAGAGATTCAGAGCAGATTTTAAAAATTCCCTCAGAACCAACTTACAGAGTATTTTGGTCATGTCTGACTTTGTTGTTCTTAGTTCTAATTGTACCTGGTACAGATACTATTCTCTATTGCTGCGTGACAAACTATCCCAAAGCTTCATGGTTTATAACAAGTGTTTTTTAAATATTTTCTTATGTTTCTTATGTGTCATGATTTTTTGGGTTAGGAATTTGGGCAGGGCTCAGCCGGATGATTCTTCTGCTCTATGTCATGGCAACTGGAGTTACTCATTGGTATTCAGCTGGCAGATGGGCTAGGCTGGAAGGTCCAGGACAGCTCTACTCACATGTCTGGTGCTTTGGTGGAACTGGCTGGAAGGCTGGATTAAGCTGTGCTCCTCCTCCTCCCTGTGTGATCTCAGGCCTTGCCATGTGCTCTCACCTCTTATACCATGGCTCAAGGTAGTGAGAGAGACAGTGTTCTAAGAGAAGTTCCATGAGGCCCTGGAAGAAGTTGGGTGGCTTCTAAAGTCCTGGCCTTCAAAGTTCTAGAGAGTCAAATCAGCCACCTTCTACTGGCCAAACAAGTCTCTAAGGCCAGTTCAAATTCAAGGGGAGGGGAACTAGACCTTCCCTCTCAACTGTGGCCAGCTTCAATTAACCACAGATTCTTTCTATTCACATGAGAGCTGTGAATTTAGCTATAGAGTGTAAATCAACTTAATAATGCTGATGACAGACTTGTGAATCACTCCTTAGTGGCAGTAAACCATGGGCCCAGGAGTATTACAGAAGCAATTACTAGTTTTAGCAACTTATTTGTGATATGAGCCCAGGAAAGTTACTATACTTAACCTCTTTGTGCCTCAGTTTCTTTTTATAAAATGGGCACAATCTTTTCTTCTCCCTAAGAAGCTCTAGGACATAAGCCTCTACTGCTCCAACTACTACAAGATATTCTGGCCAGTTAGCTCCTGTCTCAAGCTATGCCTCCAGAGATAGGGCTCCAGACCATGGAGAATGAGACAGGTGTTCTGGCTTAGAGACACAGGACAGGACTTCAAGGACTGAGGACTGCATGGATGTAACAAGAAGAGGGAGCCCACTCCCAGAGGCAGTATAGCTATAGCCAGCAGCAAATATTAGAATATGATAGCTGATCCTTACGTGCAAGGCCTCATTCTAAAATGTTATCTGTACTAATTTGCTAAATATTTTTAGCAATTCTATGCATAAGTACTATAATTGTGCCCATTTTATAAAAAGAAACGGAGGCACAAAGAGGTTAAATATAGTAACTTGCCTGGGCTCATATCACAAATAAGTTGCTAAAACTAGTAATTGCCTCTGTAACACTCCTGGGCCCATGGTTTACTGCCACTAAGGAGTGATTCACAAGTCTGTCATCAGCATTATTAAGTTGAGTTATATTCTATAGGAAACCAAATTTCCTCTTTGTTGATTTGGAAAGTTCTGTGCTAACAAATAATCTTCACCTTCAGCTACCTCTTTAAAGTCAGGGTGACTGGGTGCCCCTGTTCATCTGCCATGGTGCCCTAGGGCTTATATGCAAATTAAGCAAAAGAAGACTAGGTTACATTGTAGCTATGTTATTGCAAACCTGGGTTATTGATGTAAAGTCAAACTAGTGTTGCTGAGAGTCCAGTGGGTGTGTGAGGAAGTGCAAAGCACCTTAACGTGGAAATCTGAAATGGTCTGAATTTCTTCTGTGAGTCAGCAGGGTCTAGAAGCCGTGGAAAATCCAGACTTTCAAAACAGAAAGCTGCAGTGGGATTCCCGTCCAGGCCTCTCATCTCTCCTGATCCCACATCCTGAGCCCTTGCTCCTAGCTGTGTGCACTTTGGATCTGCCCTTCTAAACCCATTTTCTTCTGAGAATAAAAAAAGTCCCTTGGGAAGAAATGGCTGGGCTCTTCCAGGCATTTCTAGGAATGGATGATTGGGGTTGCTTGGCAGAGGTGAGCATTATGGGCCTGGCATCACAGAGGATTTGTTTCTGGCCCTCCAGCCATCTTCTTCCTCCTCCATGGATGGCAGATGGCCTGTATTTTTAATAATTAAAGAAAAAAGTAGGAGGGAAATAGGGCTCAGCAGGGGGAGTTTGGAACCATCCAGGCAGCACAATTGAGCTGTGCATTTGTTCGTTTGGAAATTGTAAGTGGGGTCTTCCATTAAACATGCCCACAGCCTCAGCCACGTCCAAGAATCTTTGAGATCTCTACTCGGGGCAGTGAAAGTGTGGGAGCCGCAGGCAGCCCCTGGTGCCTTGCACTCATAGGACTGCCCATCCCAGGGGCCCTGACGGACGGTTTGTGAAACCGCCACCCCTAACTTCTTCCAAGCCTCACGAGAGCCCCAGGGGGTGGAGACCCCCAGTGATCACACAAACCAGCCTGCAAGACCAGCTTTGGTTGTTTAGAGAAAAAGAGAAAATGTCCGGTTTGGGCGGAAAAGATCACAGCCTCTAAGAAGAGGTGGGAGAGGTCGAGACGCCGTTGGGTTATACCGCGGAGTGTGGCACTGACTTTTAACTTCATCCATTCTCCGTTTAGTGGACAGCAGGAGGCACAGAGGAGGTTGGCGGGGCTGGAAGTTCGGGGTCCCAAGCTCCTTGGCCTGGTTCCTGCAGGCCCTGTGGCCATCACCTGGTCATCTTCCTTTTCTGGGGTCCAGGATTTTTTTATTTGTAAAAGACCGAAACGGAATTCTTCAGCTAAGAGGGCTTAGGGAAGCTGATGGGCTGCTGAGCCCAGAAAGGTCTGGGTAGCAGAGACGGCTGTGTGACGCTGCCAAGCATTTTGTTTTGGAAAGACCGTTGGCGCATCGGTGAACTTGTGCAGCGTGGAACGGGTTGTGCAACTCACACAGGGGGCTCAAAGGCCATCTTTTCACCCTAAACAGACCACAGAAGAGCGGGGGCCCCAGAGAACTGACCCCCACCGCACCCCTGCATCACCATTCTCCTTGCCTGCTTGTCCGATGCTGACTCCGGGTTTCCAGGGAGTTGGAGCAGCTGTGAGTGAGTGCAGGGCTTGCTGAACAGAGGGCCAGGCCCCCAGCGCTCACTCTGCCCTGCCTGGGCCACCATGCATCCCAGCACCTCAGGGTCTGGCAGGAGGGCGTGGGTGAACATTCCGAGGGCCTGGGGAGGAAGGAAAGCCTCTCCCCGCCGCTCCCTCAGCTTCTCCCCTGGTCAGTGCTGGGTTCCATTGACCAGCTGCCACTGGGGCGAGGCAGCCCGGCAGATGGTGAGAGGCTGGGCTGGGAGGGGTGCGTCCTCCAGCAGCACGGACATGTCACCCTCTATAAGTGGGGACATTCTGTTCCTGAAGTCCCCTGCTCTCCCTGGCCTCCCTCTGTTCCTCCATCATCCAACCACTTCCTGGCCGATTCCTCTTTCCTTCCTCTTCCTTGGTCCCTTCTCCCTCCACTTCCCCATCTTCTCTCTCTGTAACTGCCACTCCCTTTTCCTTACTTTCCCTCAGCCACTGCAGGGCTTGGCAAAGAAAGAGGCCTCCTGGCTACCCCTGGAGGAGAGAGCGCCAACGTGAGAGGGAGGATCCTTGATGCAGCCACAGTGTTACTATGAGGAGGGCAGAGGGCTCGGTTTCTTGACATCATGTGCTCCCGGCACTTCCTGCTACAGGACAGCTCAGCTCACGGCCAGCGCGGCCTCAGAGAAGACCAGGGTGAACGCTGCAGAGCTCCAGGGCTCCTTGCCAGGTCACAGACGGCCCCTGCACACCCTGTCCCCCTTCCCACTTGGAAGGGGATGTGCCAGTGCCTGTGTCCCCACCCATTTGTTTCCTCTTCTGAAACCGTCAGGCCCCTGGCTGGGAGCAGAGCCTGGAGGCTGCCTACCTGCTCTCCCCGCAGGAGCCTGGCTCTCCCTGCAAGACTGATGGGATGATGGCAGCACTAAAGGTAGTCTCAGATCCTCTCGCTGAGCCTCCCATCTCCCGGCTTTGGCTGTCCCCTCTGTCCTCAAACCCCCACCTTTGGGAGCCGCTGCAGCCAGAACAGTTCTCAGGCTTTTCCCCCAGGAATGTCCACCTTCCTAACTGGAAGAGGCCCAGAGATGTCCCTGAAAGGCAGGCAAACAAAAGGGATTGTTGAAAGGAGTCCAAAGTTAAGCTGCTTCTAATTTTCCAGGGACCCTCTAGGCCCCCAGGTTCCATTCTGGATTCCCAAACTGCACTGCCCAAAGAAGGTTCTGTGCTGGTGGGAAATGTTCTGCATCTCCCTTGTCCCATGCAGTAGTCGCTAGCCTCAGGTGGCAACTGAGCACTTGAAATGTGGCTAGTGCAAGTAAAGAAGAACTAAATTGTTCATTTTAAAAAATTCCAAGTCATTTAATTTTAAGTAGCCACATGTGGCTGGTGGGTGCCATATGAGACAATCCTAACACATTAGGGGAACCCGGGGAATAGCAGTAACCCCCCGAGTGAACATAACATCTTATAAAGTGCTTTTACACATGCCCATTTCCTTAGCTCTCTAACAGAGAGTTCAGCACCTGGCACAAGTAAAAGCTCCTAAGTGGATTCTTTCTTTTCATCCACAAAATGACACTTGAATGGCGGTGCTGCTATTATCCGCATTCTACAGTCAAGGAAGAGGAGACACAGGGAGATGATGTCGTTCACCCAAAGTCACTCAGCTGGGACAGGACTTGCAAATGTCCCACCGGACTCCAGAGCTGTGCTTTTATGAGCATACCACATGTGGCCCAAAATGCTAAGACCTGGATTCCAATTCTGCCCCTGCCACTGGCCAGCTCTGTGGCCCTGGACAAGTCATTCTTTGGCCTCAATTGGGTCACGTATGAAAGGAGGAGTTGGAAGTGATGTATCCCGGCTCTGAGAGTTGATGGCTCTGCTAGTCTAGGTCCAGATGGGGCCGTGGGGCTAAACACACTGTGTTTAGCTTAAGTGGCTTTCTAGAAGTGTCAAAAGAGTCACCTTAACACAGAGTCCCCTCCTGTCTGCCTGCCATCTTGCCTCTGCCCCTGTTGTCCCTGCAGCCCTGCCTATCTGAATCCTGCCCCTTCCCCAGACCCACCTCAAATGCCACCTGCCCCTGGAGCCCTCCACTGTGCCCCCAGCTGAAAGCCACTCTACTTCCCATGGTCCTGTCCTCACAGAAGGGTGCAGTATCCCCAGCTACCGAGTGTGTGTTTAGGCACACTCTGAGAAGGACATTTGGTAGCTTGGGTACTGCGCTCTTCTGTGAGGACAGGACCATGAGAAGTAGGGTGGCTTTCAGCTGGGGGCACAGTGGAGAGCTCCAGGGGCAGGTGGCATTTGTGGTGGGTCTTGAGAAGGGGCAGGATTCAGATGGGCAGGGCTGCAGGGACAACAGGGGCAGAGGCAAGATGGCAGGCAGACAGGAGGGGACTCTGTGTTAAGGTGATTTTTTTGACACTTCTAGAAAGCCACTTAAGAAACAATCCTACAAAAACAAGAGGGACAACAGGAAACCCAAAAAGTAACAAAAGGCTAGGAAGGGGTGTCTACTATTTGTTCTACTTCCACCAAGTGTACGCTGTGCCTGTCTTCTGAGCTGGCTGTAGTGGCTCCAGCTCCCTCCTTCCACCAGCCAGGGTGTTAGTGAGCCAGGGGCTGATGGCACATTAGATATTTTCTGCTCAGCTTGTGTGACTTTAAACATGTCCTAGAGCACGACGCATCCACCCTGCCCTGTCTCCAGGCGCCCTAGCTGCTGTCTGAAATCGCCCAGCCAGCATTCTCGGCCCCAACACGCCCACCCGGCTCTCGCTCCCAGGCTCTTTTATTTGTTCCCTTAGAGCTGCCTCCACCCCCTTCTTGCTGGCAGATGCGGACACTGCCTGCCATTATAAAAGTCAAGTTGTGACTTCAGCCTGAGCCTGTGCTTCACACACGTAGAAGGAGAGACCCCTGAGAGCTGGGTGTGTGCCAGTCACATAGCAGATGAATAAGCAAGGTCTTCTTTCCAGAAGCTCATGACCCAGAGTGTGTGGCTCAAGGTGTCCCCCCACCCCCAAGTACCTAGATGTATAGGCAGTGGGGCAGTGGGCTGCTGAAGCATCTCAGGGGACAGTGGGCATGAGCAGATTTCAGGCCTTCCTCTAGCTCCTCAGCTCTAGCTTGCTGCTACCCTGAACCATACAAAATCGTGGGCAGAATGTGCTCGATGTCTCTTTTTGCAAAGAGAAGCTGGAATCTAGATTTTAATTTGAAATTTCCCAATTTTAAAAAATGACATGCTGGCCCAATAAAACTCATCTCTGGGATCTCTGGGCGAAAAACATTCCTGTTGATTTCTTATGCACTGGCAGATTTCTGAGGACGTGTTCGCTGGGTGGTTGAAGAAAGGAGGGAACGAGATGAGCTGACCTCTGCAAGTTGCTCCTCCCTGTTTGCGTGCACGTTGACACTGTTTTCCTGCCTCGGTGTAGACAGAGGCCTTGTTTGCACCAGAGCAATTAACCAGATAATTATTCCCTTGGAACATTAATCACAAAGACCAAGTCAACATGAGAGCAATGAGTACACGTGCGTTTGCTGCTCTGGGGTTTTTGAGAGGGTGGAGTCCTTCTGCCCTCTCTCTCTCTCTTGCACCCAAGGTCAGAAAAGGACACTGGTAAATAAATATTAATAGTTTCCTTAGATCTCAAAGCCTGAAGTTTCTGGGTGAAGGCAAAGTGTAGAAGAGGGCTTGGGCTCCCCCAAGCCCCCCACCTTGTAAACACACTATCATTTACTTCAGATGAAATGCACTATTTTATACTATTGGTGCATTTAGTGCCCCTAGGGGATTGTAGATACATGCATTGTGTTTTGTTCTTGACAACTATATTAGTCAGGGTTTTCCAGAAAAACAGAACCAATAGGATGTGTGTGTGTGTGTGTGTGTGTGTGTGTGTGACACATACAGAAAGAGAGAGAGAGAAATTTATTTTAAGGAATTAGTCCATGCAATTGTGGGGACAGGCAAATGCAACATGTGCAGGGGAGGCCAGCAGGCGAGAGAACCAGACGGCCCATAGGAGAGTCGATGTTGCAGTCTTGAGTCCAAATGCAGTTTGGAGATGGAATTGCTTCCTTGTACGTGGATCTAAGACTTTTCTCTTATGGGCTTTAACTGATTGGATGAGACCCAGCCATACATGGAGTCATTTGCTTTACTTAAAGTCTACTGATTCAAATGTTCCTCACATCTAATAAATACCTCTATAGCAACATCTGGAATGGTGTTTGAACAAACAACTGGCCACCACAGTCCAGCTAAGTGGACGCATAACGTTAAGTATCACAGGAAGTTTACCTTCTTTGGTTAAATTTTGTCAAAATGTTCTAAACAGTAAAACAAACAACAAACAACCTAATGTCTGCAAAAGGTCGTTGGATAGATGTGGCCGATGCTTGTCACGACAGTTATCTAAGAATGTTCTTTCCAGTGCTAATTCATTCTCTTAAATCTTTTCGTCACCTCAGTTATCAAATAACCATAAATCACAATAGTTTAGTGGTTAGCTCGGACCGAGGATGTTTCATCTCCTGTGACAATTCTCATCAGTTGTTAACGGCATCTTGGTGTGCTAAATGCTGAAGAGGCTGCAGGCTGACCTCAGCTCAGAGGGGAAAGGGAATAGTGTCGTGTTTGGTCACCCTGTCCTTGCTGGGAACAGGCGTGGGAGTGGTGGTGTGTGCGCTGTGTATATGCCACCCACGATCAAGGCCAAATCTTTACTAAAGAAGAGAAAGAACATCAGAGACATCATCTGAGTGAGCTCCCACAACAAGTGAATGTCAGGCTGAGGTTCAGAAACTAGGAGTCAGGTCTACTAGCTCATGGCGCAGAGTTTCAGAGTTTCCCTTGTCAGACAAGGGACATCTAATACACACCTGTTAAGTGACTAGTCATCCAGATAATTTTCTCATTTCCTTTATGGCTTATTTGTTTTATCAGAAAAGGCTTTGTATCTCCCCAAAGAAGCCCATGTAACCTGGAACTATTAAACCACATCCCAGATTTAGACCTCCCAAATTTTCTTTCTATGTGTTTTAACTGGACTACATATCAACAAAATGTTATCATCTAAAACGATGGTGTGGAATATGGTAGCCACCAGCCCCTCGTGGGACTGAGCACTTGAAATGTAGCTAGCTAAGGAAGCGAATTTTAAAAGTTATTTAATTAAAAAATTTTAAATTTAAACAGCCACATGTGACTGGTAGCTACCGTATTGGACAGCACAGATATAGCACATTCTGATCACTGCAGAGAATTCTATTGAGCAGTGCCAACCTAAACAAATGCCCGATTTATTTCTGTCTCTCTTTGCCTTTTCTATTCCTACCGGCCTAAATTTTAAAGGCTTGACATAAGTAAGACTTTTTTTTTTTTTTTTTTTTTGGTAATCCCAATACCAAATTCTTTTGCCATCTCTTTTTTACTTTATTTTATTTTTTAAAACCTCCTCTTAGTGTGAGTACTAACCAGGTCTGGGCTCAAGGTGGGCCCTGCGGGGGCATGTGGCAGGCAGCCCCTTCCAGTTGGGGCAGAAGCTGGGGGGCAAGGGTGCTGGTGTCAGTGGCGGGGCGGGGGGAGCTTTTGGGAAGAAGGACAAGGCCAATGCGTTTTGTACAGTTGGGCTGAATTTCTTTGTATCGTCCTGGTTTTAAAATGCCAAATCCTAACTGCTATTCCATTTCTGTACTTCTTAGTTCAAACTTCGTGTTCCTTTTCTCTCTCCCTTAGTCAGCTCAAGCCTTAATGGTCTTCTCTTACGACTGTCTGCTATCCATCAGAGCTTGGCTTCGACACAAGGAAAGGGTTTCTGAGCCTCCTCTTCTGCCACCTTACAGCCCTGTCCTTGCTTCCATTGCGAACTTGACCCCTGCAGTGATACTGCCTCTCGGTACAGTATGGTGAGAACACGGCTGTCAACTCCAGCTGCCACCCTTACCTGGACATAGGGCAAGCCGCTTACACTCCTGTGCCTTAGTTTCCTCATTTGTAATGTGAGGGCTGTGCTGGTAACAGGACCTACCCGCTAGGTTGTTGGGAGGATTAACACAGGGTGCCTAGAGCGTGCCTGGCGTCAACAGGTCCTATGCAAACAGAATTGTCACCACAGTTGTCTATTTACTTGTTTCTCTCCCTCAACAGATGGCAAACTCCGTGAGGGCAGGGGCTCTGCACAATGCCCGGCAGGCAGGAAGACACACATGTGCCCAGTGAATAAGTGAGTGAGTCACTAGGGTCAGACGATCACGTCTCACTTTCTTCAAATGTCCCCATGTGAACTTTCAGATCGGCTGCAAGCCTGGACTCCTGGCTTCTGCCACTCACTCCCTCTTGCGTCTTTGCCTCCTTTGTCTCTGTTTGTTCTCCTCTTCTGAGGCCCTCTGCTAATGAGGTCCTTTAGGGGTCATTCCATCCATTCCCCTTTTTTCAGCAAGTTCTGACATTTGTTCATCGTCTGCTCCAGCTTGGAAGCTGGGCCTGGGGAAGACATCCAACACAAAGATTTTTAAAAATTCCCCAAACAGGAATTCTCTCTCCCTTTGGGAAAGTCCCGGGGCGGCAGACATGAGGACATTGGACAGTCTTCCATGATGTCATTTCCTGGGCACTGGGGCAAGGACGTGGTGGGGTGAGAGGAGATGGTGTCAGTGGACCCTCTCTGAGGGACTGAGGGCTGTGCCTTCCTGTCATCCTGGCTGTGATTATGTTTTTGTCATGGGGCTGCCTCCCCTTCCTCCCATTCTCGTCTTGGCACAGAGGTGGTTTGTCCTGTCTTTGGCCCCTTCTGAAATATCAAACCCCATTGCACCATGATGTGCCAACCAACAGCTTGTGCAAGGCAGGAGCAAAGAAACCATAGCTGCTGCTTCAGTTCTCCAGAGGCTCCTGCTGCAGAGACACACTCATAACTGTCTAGAACCACTGTGGCCTTTCAGATGCAGCGTGAACGAGGAACCCCGTCAACCCACAGCCCTCTGGGCCCAATGTCTAAACCATCTCCTGGCCTGCCTGGTGGCTCCAAAGAGCATGACTAATGAATGGCATCTTCCTTCGGACTCCTTCTTGTGAGTCTCTCCCTAGCTGCTCCCCTCCCCCCAGCCTTCTGCTGTCCCCATGTTCCTCTTGGAAGCCACCAGGCTGACGTTAGTTCATCTTTAGGAAGCAAGCAGCCTGAGGGAGACCACACTGGATACTTGGTGAGATGGAGATTGATGGTGAGGGTTTGCCTTGGCTTCAGACACTGCTTCCTCAGCCACGGGGGGTTGCCCAGCTCAGCCTGTCCACTTGCAGGGTCCCTTTCGCTTCTGAGAATTAAAGTCAGAAACACCTAGATGTTGGGGATATCTCGTCTGTGGGAAAATCCAGTTCTTCTTTCTTTCCTTCCTTCCTTCTTTTCCTTCTTCCATAATTATTTATTGCCTAGCTCTCACATGCCAGATAGATGCTAAAGAAACAAAATAGTCAATTACTCTCAATTCTTGTTTTCTAGAACTTACACCAGATTGGGAACAGCAGACTTACAAGCAGATGACTAAACCAACATGAATAGCCATGGGGTGCTGCGGGGGCCCGGGGGGGGGGCATTTGGGCCGGGCTGTGCAGAAGGCAGTTGTGCAGCAAGGAGAAGTGGGTTCCAACCAGGAGTGGCAGATCCGTGGCACCTTATGCTAAATTTTTCTGACCACTGGGTCAGAAGAGAAATGAGAAGTTAGTACAGGCAGTATGTGTCTACGAATTCACATTTCTTAGAAAATATTGTTTTTAATCTGAGAGTTTGCACAATTTTATTTTATTTATTTTATTTTTATTTTTTTGAGACAGAGTCTTACTTTGTTGCTCAGGCTAGAGTGAGTACCGTGGTGTCAGCCTAGCTCACAGCAACCTCAATCGCCTGGGCTCGAGTGATCCTACCGCCTCAGCCTCCCGAGTAGCTGGGACTACAGGCATGCGCCACCATGCCCGGCTAATTGTTTGTATATATATTTTTAGTTGGTCAATTAATTTCTTTCTATTTTTAGTAGAGACGGGGTCTGGCTCAGGCTGGTTTCAAACTCCTGACCTTGAATGATCCACCCGTCTCGGCCTCCCAGAGTGCTAGGATTACAGGCGTGAGCCACCGCGCCAGGCCTATGCACAATTTTAGTGTCATACAACATGATGATATTGATTGGTAATAACAGTAATGACAGTACTTGTTTTTGTGTCTCTATCTTTATTTTATTCCTATAAGATAAAAGAGGGGCAATCATGTATCGGTCCTCCAACATTTTTAGAAATGTTACTGATTCATGAAACCTTGGAGTTTAGGAATTGCTGGCTTAAAATGTGAGCAGGAAGGAGGCTGGCACACGACTGAGCATGTCTGCGTGAGGGCACCAGCTGGGTCACTGAGGTGACGTTCGCCTGGCTTAATGTACACACTGTTCTACCTGTAGGATTGCAATGCACAACGTGGCTCTTCCCACACAAGGGTGGTGTAGTAGGACCAACACATAGGACCTGTTTTGCATTATTTCCCCAGCAGAAGTGACAGACTTTTTACTAAGCCTTCCTTACGTTTACACCCATTCTTCTTGTTGACTGAGGGAATGCCTTTGTAGGATAGGATGGAAAAGTAAAGTGGTTCCCACTGGGGATAAAATCCATGACCTTGTTTTGTTAGCTACCTTCGCTAATGAATTGACCTAACCAGTTACATACAAGCTGGTTGCTCCAGGAACAGCTGCCAACGTGGCAGAGGGTGGAAGTGTCTTGGCACGGAGCAACGCACAGAACACGGACCTGGGAGTCATGGCGTTGTGTTGTGCGCCCGGAACCCACTGTTTCCTAGATGTGCAGTCTTGACCGTGCTGGTCCTTTTTTCTGTCCCAAGTTTCCTCATCTGCAAAAGAAAAAATAGGACATAATAACTTTAGAACAGTGGTTTTCAAACTTTAATGTGCATCAGAATCTCTTGGAGGGATTGTTAAAATTCAGATTACTGGGTTCTACCCCCAGAATTTCTGATTCAGTAAATCTGGGTGGCGCCCAAGATTCTGCATTTCTGGGCTTTTCCACATGATGCTGCTGCTGCTGGTCCAAGCACTACACGGTGAGAACCCCTGGATCAGGCATTTTTCAAATCTTCTGTACTGAACGTGCCATTAGTCATGCTTGTCTTTGAAAAGTTTATAATCTGATCAGTGTTTTCCCTGTGGGAGGGAAGGAAATTGATGACTTCATTCTCTCAGTTTCTAGTCAAATATTTATTTGGCACCTTCTGTGTACATGTGATTGCAAGGCAGAGCACGAGAAAGGCTGCCACAGCCTTCCCAACCATGGGTCCTTGAGAACCTCTGTGCTCTGCAAGAGCTTTGATTCCTATAAGTCACTCTGTATGGCCAAACCTACTGTTTGTGGTTCCAGGGACAGGGAGAGTCTGGAAGATTGAGATCAACAGATGATGGTAAATCTCCTCCCTCCAAAGACCTTCTCAGGATGAAAATGATGACGCAGAGAGAGGCCTGTTTATACGCACACATCAGAATGGATGAAGCAGTGTCAAAGATGATTAGTGTAGATTAGATTAGATGAGCCTGCAGATTAGTGTGCCCCGGTCTGGGTCACCATCACCTCCTCCATGTTCCCAGCATAAAGCTTTTGTTCCGTAACTCTCACCCCATCCTCTGGTGGATGCTGAAGTAGAGGATGAAGGCAAAGATGTAGCTCCTGCCACCTGCAGCACAGCCCCTGATCCAGATGACCTGGGGGAGAGAGAGAGAGAGAGAGAGAGAGAGAGAGAGAGAGAGAGAGAGAGAGAGAGATGAGTTGCAACAAAGATTAAATGAATTAATAAATATCTTTTATGATGTGTTCCACTTGTACCAAACACTCTTCTAAACGCCTTATATGCATAATTTTTAACTGATGTATGACAAAGGCAGGTCACTGAAAAAGAACAAACTCTTCAAAGAGTGGATCCGAACATCACTTTTCATGTGGCAGTCATAAAAATTGGACAAAAACCTCACAACATATTCTAAAACTAATTCTAGTGGAATCCAGAACTTCAGTGTGAAACGAAAAGCTTTAAAATTTCAACAAATTGTTTTGTTCTAGGAAATCACAAAGATATTCTTCTGAATCATTTTTTTCCCTAAAAGACAAAAACACCAGCCATAAAGAAAAAGAATGATAAAACTGACCATGGAACTTGTATTTCTTAAAATACACCAAAAATACAAATCAATAAATGGGAAATATTTTCAACTTATTTACCCAACCAAAGGTTAGTATTTAGAATATATAAAGAAAGAATTACAAGGAAATGACCAATAATCCGCTTTAAAAAATTAGCAAATACAAAAAAAAATTAGCAAATACAATGAACAAGCATTTTACTAAGCAGGATGTATGAATGGCCTGTAACTATCTGAAATAATCTGCAACCTCCTTAGTAATCAGAGAATTGCAAATTAAACCCAAAATTACATATCATTTCACATCCTCTATACTGACAGCAATTAAACTACCTGACAATATCAAGTGTTGGTGAGAACATGGAGCTTAGGAAATTCTCACCGAGCTGGTGGAGTGTCTAGGTACTGCCCACCATGGGAATTATTTAACATTATCTAGTGAAGTCGAGCATGAACACACGCTACGCCCAGCAAGTCTGCTTCTATGTGCATGCACTAAGGAGCCCATGGTACAGATTTAGCAGGAGACATGTATGAAATCATCCAATGTGTCATTGTTCATAACACACAAGCTGGGAAACAACCAGAAATCCACCCCGAAGAGAATGGATAAATAATTTACAGGATTTTCATATAATGTAATTCTATATATCAATGAAAAGAATAGATTTTTATACACATTTCAATGTGGATAATCTTCAAAAGCATAACATTGGGCAAACCAAGCAAGTCACAGAATAAATATACACGTGACACCATTTATGCAAAGTTCAAAAGCAGGCAAAACTAAACAAGGTGTTGTTTACAGATATATACATGTGTGGTAAATTTACAAAGAAAAGCAAAACAAAAATATGATTAAAACAAAATTCGGCATAGTGGTTACTTTGAGATGAGGAAGAATGCACGCAGTAGAGCAGGAACACATACGGGGTTCAAAGTTCACGGTGAGGCTCTACTCCCGAAGTCAAATGGCAGGTACAGGTGTTTTTAATACAACTATCCTAGCTGTATATGTACCTGATATATATTATAGTTTACAATATAAAAAACTGATTGGAATTTGTACTTAGTAGCAGGGCTTTTGGACTACTGGGCTTTACTTAACAGGGCCCTGGAATGTAAGATGATTAGGCTGTGAGCTGGAGTTCTCACTGGGAGACTCCCAGACACCAATACCTGTAGGCCTCTTCTCTGGGTCCATTCTGTTTTCCAGAGAATTCTCCGACCTCTTGCCTAGGAGGTGAATTCCCCGGCTCTAGGAAAAATGGGTTGATAGGGGTGGGTCTGGTCGAGTGTGTGCGGAATTCTGCTCAATCTGTGGTTGCTTCTCTCGCTGTTTTTGTACCGGACTTTAATTTTAGTGAAATTTTGAGGACAAACATGAATATTCAATCTGCTGAACTGCTGCCCTCAACAACCCTTTAGACATAGGATAGTAATTCTCATTTTACAGTTAAAAAAAACAGAGCACACAGGGGGCAGAGATGGCAGGTATGAACAACTCCAAGGCACACACTCTTCCTCCTACACTGCCTCCCTCCCCCGCGAGAATGCTCCAGGGTCTTGTAACCCTTTAGTCCTGAGATGCACCCTGTTGTCTAACCCAGAGCCCTCCTGCTGCAAGTTTGCAGGGCTGCTCTCCACTGGGTGTAAGGCAGACCTGTAGCGGGACCCTGAGGACTGTGGTAACTCAGCCGGCAAAGCTGTGCTTTCGGCCAGGTGTGTGACAGCAGCAGGGCCCCCTTGTGTGCAGGGAGAGTGACCTTGACGCTGGACGTCAATGGCTTCACAGAGGCAGGGAGTTGCCTTTGGAAGCAGCAGATATTCACTGTGGCCATCAGCCTAGTTCATACTGGGAAGCACTTGGAAGGATATTTTATCTGGTGGAGGAGGGGGATGGGAGGAAGAGAGAGAGAGACAGAGAGAGAGAGAGAGAGACAGAGAGAGAGAGAGACACAGAGAGAGAGACAGAGAGAGAGAGACAGAGAGAGAGACAGAGAGAGAGACAGAGAGACAGAGAGAGAGAGAGAGATAGAGATAGAGAGAGAGAGACAGAGACAGAGAGAGACAGAGAGACATGGGAAAGTTACTTCATATCCATTTTTTTTCTTTGACAACCACAAGTTTCCTGTGCTCAATTGGAACAAAATTTTTGTTTTGACTAAATGCAAAGTCTCCAGTGAATGAGGGCTGATGGGGAGATTTCTCTCAAGAGCACCCCTGTCACCATCTGTTAGTGTCTCTTTGCCCCTCCACCCTGGCCTCACCTGCACTTCCTTCCTCCTGCTTGCTCTGAGCTGTCTCTACCGACTCCATCAGCTGGCTGCAGGCACTCTGCACCTTGTTAGTGGCATGGCTGGCAGGGCCGTGGGGAGGCCAGGCTGGAAGGATCAGTGGGATGGGCCGCGGGGCCGGGTGCTGACAGTGGCAGTGGGTGCGGGGCAGGGTGGCAGAGGGGCAGGAGCCCAGCCCGAAGGTCCTGCCCCATTAGCTCCAGGCAGTCCCAGGCACCTTCACAGACTTTGAGACTCCTATAAGCATCCAGGTCGGCATAGGATGGGATCACTCTTGGGTTTTTAGGGTCAAAGTCTACTAGAATTTTGGCCAGGAGAGAGGGAAGGGAGAGGAAATTGTCACAGGAAATTGCAAATAAGATCTGAAGCTACTTTTCCCTCTAAAATAAAGACCACTTGCTCCATACTCAGTTCTCAGCAGTCCTATGGCCATAGACCGGGCTGCCACAGCCTCTTCTTAGCCTCCAAGGGTCGGAGCTGTCCCTTCACCCTTTCTCTGTCATCGTGGTTCAGAGCCTCCATTCGCCCGCCCTGCTGCAACAATGAAAGCTGGAGCCTGTCATCTTCTCAGATGTTGTTTTTAGTGTACCCCTTTTAGTTGTGTAGTAGGAAACACAAGCAAACGTGCAGAAGTAGACTCTACATTCCTTCATGGCAAGGATCTTGCTATTTTTAACTTTTAATGAAGAGCTTAGGGTTAAAAGAACACAGCATATTGGCATAAAATGAAATGATAGCATTGCTATTATTATTAATGTATTTATTCTGTTTCTTGAGAGCACATGTGTTGGGAGCTGTCCTAAGCACTTGACATGCATCTTTTTATTTTCTCCAATAGTCCTATGGGGAGATACTATTATTTTCTCTTGGAATCTAAAGCCCAAAGGCATATAGCTAGTAAATTGCATGTTTATGTGTTTATATGTATATGTATACACAACACCTACATACACACACACACACACACACACACTAGTCTTCTGTAATGGGAAAAAAGCCTCTATTCCATACACTAAAAGTTTAGCAAACATTTATGGAGCTCCTGTGTGTGTCAGGCATGGTACCAATTACTGGGGGCCCAAAATTTAGTCAAATATGGTTCCTGCCCTTGAGAAGCTATGGTCAGAGGGCTGGACACATGCAAGCACAGCGGCCTCCCAGGCAAGGCAGTCTGTGTGCAGCCAAGAGCAGTGGGATGCGAGGGAAGTTAATGGACAATGGGAGTCTGGGAAGAAAAAGTCTGAGTTCTCATGGGGTGAAGGGAAAGAAAGGCAGTCCAGGCAGAGGGAAGGCCATGAAGGAAGCCAGGAGGCACAGAAGGACAGGATGGCATTTGTGTTTGATCCTGGTGGACAAGTTACCTCCTCAGTTGTGGTTGGGGGCACAAGCACAATGCTAACGGTCGTTTCAGGTGATGGGTACATTGTAGGACCTCAATACCACATGTGTGCTGAATAAACGGAAACGTGAATAAATGACTGTTACTAGAATACCAAGATGGGGAACACAACCCGTGTAAGAACAGGCTCTCCCCTGGTGACCAGATGTGCAGATGGCTCCAGTAGCTAATGTATGCTAATTGCCTAGGAGACGAGTGTCGAGAGCTGCTGGTTGAAAAAGAAGCTTGAAGGGACGTGGATAACCAGAGGAGATAGGTAGCTATGTAGAGCCTGCAGTTCTGTGACTTTCTGGGGTGAAGTACGTGGGAGGAAAAGGGACTTGAAAGAAGCGAAGTAACCAAAAGGAATCTGCAGAGTCGAACTGGCCAAGGGAGCTGAGAATCACTTGCTTTGTTCTACAGGTCAAAGCAGAAGGAAACCAGGCAATGTCAACAGATCTCTTGATTGGCCATGCAAAAACCCAGGAGGCTTCAGAAAGTGGGGATTGTGAGGTGGGAATTAGGATATAGGGTGATTTCTGAGGAGACCATTACACTGACCATTCTGTGGGCCTGTGGCTATGGCATCAGCACAGTTTGTACCCCCATAAATCTCTTTGTCGAAAAAGTCATACTGTGGCACTTGTGATGACTGTGGGGGCTTGGTTGGTCGCCACCATGGGTAAGAAGTGACGTACCCAGGGCTGAGCTCTCGGGCAGGATGCTCCCAAGCTTTCAGGCAGCACCCGTGGCCTCATGGCTGATAGCAAGAGCCTTATGATTCATGCTGCAACCTGTTCCAAAAGTCTTCTTGGTGCAGCCCTGCCATGGCCACCAATCCAACATCACACTCACTCATGTGACTTCTCTTCTCCTTTCCATATAGGACGGGGGAAGGATGACTTCTGAAGGGGACTAAGAAGTCTTACTGCTAATATATATCCCAGGGACACCCAGGATGGCTAATGGGGCATGTTTGAGCATTAATTTTCCATCTGAGCCTGTGCACGAGTCACCTAGTCGGCCAGACCATAGGTGGCCATCTCTGCTGTTCTCTCTGAGCTCAGCACCTGGGTAATGAATTCTTCTTGGTGTTTACTTAACATTATTGGCACACACTTATCCTGTAATGTTAGCAGGATGTTTTAAAATAGTCTGAAGTGTTCATGCAAGTTATTATAACAAACTTTTCCTTCCCATTTCTACTAATTCTTGTGTTTCGATATCATTCTCTTTATAAAATTCAATAATGCCACAATTTTCTACCATTGTATTATTTTCTCATGTTGCTGTAATGAATTGCCACAAATATAATAGCTTAAAACAAATTTGTTATCTCACAGTTCTGGAGGGCAGCAGCTCTAAAATCAAGGTGCCCATAGGGCTGTGTTCCTTATGAGCTCTGGGAGAGATAGATCTGTTTCCTTGTCTTTCTAACTTCTACAGAGGCTGTTTGCATTTCTCGGTTCATGGCCTGATCCTCAATCTTTAGACCCAAATATCTTCCCATCTCTTTCTCTGTCTATATGCTTCCATCATCTCATCACTGTCTCTGATCATCCTGTCCTCTCTTATAAGACCCTTATGATAACGTTGGGCACACCTAGATAATCCAGGATGATCTTCTTGTTCCAAGATCCTTAACCTACAATATCTCCTTTGCCAGGTAAGGTAATGTATTCACAGGTCCTAGGGATTAGGACAGGGACATCTTTGAGGAGCTGTTATGCAGCCTACCACAGGCATCATGAACTTAACTGTGTTGTGGTTACTGGTTAATAATTATTCACAACAAATGATTTTCTGCAACATTTACCACTTAATGCCAAGGAACAAGTTTCTGTGGATCCCAATTCACCTTTCAGTGGAGCCTCTGACGTGTGATCAAAAGCAAGCAGAGAAGTATGAATAATGCCCATGTATAATTTTTTCACTTCTCCAACATAATGCTGGACCACAGCAGATAGCAATAATTTATTGAAAAATTATAAGACAAGTGAGTCCATGGTTAATTGAAATTTTGATACTTTTTTGTGAATAAAGAATCAATATTACTTCCACTAAAGGATTATTGGTCCTCAGTGGATTCATTTTTGTCTCTAATGACACTTGGAAAAAAGAATTCAACCCCAAAGATATTTTTAGTAAATGTGGGAGAACAGCTTAGTTCCTATGTGCCAGGTGCTATGCTGGTGCTTAAGATTATTTCATTTCATCTTCACCACAATCCTATGAGCTTAGTATAGTAATTATTCTCATTTTGTAGGTGAAAGAGTGAAGCTTAAAGAAGTTTTGTAATTGTCTCATTGGAGCTGTTAACCCAGGGGCTACACGGGGTCCTCATGGGGTTGGCCAGAAGTAGGTTTATGTCTATTCCTCTCTATGTTGTCAGCTTCAGTGGGCATTCTCTCTTAGCCTGGCAGTCCTGCTGATGCAAGGAGTAGAGCCTCCTCTACCACCAGCCTCAAATTCTCCCTAGTCTTGGGACCAGAAGTAAGAAAAGGCCATCATCTCCTTAGAGTGGGCAGCAGGTCCGAGCAGCTTCCCCGAAAAGCTAGAATTGAGAATGATGCCGATGGGATTTTGCTTTATTTATCTTTTGGACTCTCCTCCTACAAAGCCCCTACACCTGGGCTTTTAAAAGCTCCAAGAGTGAGCGAATGAGTGGAATTTGCAATGGGGTGGGAACAGAAGTAGGCAGCAAGGGTCTCCTTAGCTGGCAGTTGCAGCCAGCTTTGGAAATGTTCCTTCTAAACTCAACACCCTGATCAGCAGAGCAAGAACTGGGGTGGAGAGGACTGAGGCTGGAGCCAGAAGCTTTGATGGGCCAGAAGGGTGGGGAAGAAGGGTCAGGTTCCCCAGGGAGTTTAGGGAGCTGAGGTTGCTATTAGCCATCATGAGTGTGGGCTTCCTGGATGCCTACCAAGTCTGCACTTAGGAGCTGCATTTAACCTTATCATTATCAACATTGTTGTTTTTCCCTCACTTTCCTCATTAATACAATGTGGATAAAGAGAACTACATAGTATTCTTACTTTATAGAGTGATGAGTATAAGTGTATTGGTATAATTTGTATATGCTAATAAATGTAAGTGTGTATATATACATAGAAGTTAATATAAAGCACATAGAACAATGCCCAGTTATGTGCTCAATAAATGCAAGCTATTGTTAATAATACTATTGGTAAGACCTTTTAGGAAGAAAACGGAGTTGAAAAATCATGTCTCCTCCATGGTGTGTGCTAGAGAGGTGGAAAGTGTCAAGTGGGATGGGCCATAGTGTTGCCAGATTTAGCAGCAAAACAAAACAAACACAATAGGACTTTGAGTTAAATTTGAATTTCAGATAAACTTTACACACACACACACACACACACACACACACACACACACATGTCCCATGCATTCTTTGTTATTTATCTGCAATACAAACTTAACTGATGCAGTGTATTATTTGCAACTCCATGGGGTTAGGAGGGAAAGAGGGGAAGGAAAATGAAATCTCTATTTGCACCTAGAGGAAAAGTGTTGATGCATTAACAACAGTATTCTCTTCAACGGTCCTTCTCGTGTTATGTCTTGAGAGGGTTGAGGCCAGACAGGGGAGCTTCTCTACAGCCTCTGCCTGTCTCCAAGAGCTGAGTTCAGGCAGACATTTCCCTGCATGTATCCACCCCATGAAACTGGAGCCTGTGTTTGCTGCTTATGAAGCTACCCTGTCCTCCACCCCCATCTTTCCCCAAAATACAAAAGCTTTGGCACAGAGGTGGAGAGGTTAAGGGGAGAAGGGGCAGGGAAAGGATTAGAGTTTTATCAAAATAGCATCTGCAAAGATCCTTTTAGGATAGGCATTACTGGGAGCATCAAGTCTATGGCCTGGGGCCAGGGCTCAGGGTGGGGGGAACACCAGCCAGCTGTCCAGGGAGGGAGGTGTCCCTTGAGGGTGCATGCCAGGTGCATGTGCATGTGGTGGTGGTGGTGGGGGGTTAGGGCTCCCCTCCCTCTCTTCCCAAAGCTCTGTGCACCACCCAGTTTCGTTTGGATTTTTGGTCTATTACTTTTCAAGCATCAGGTAGCAAGAGCTCCATTAGCCAGAATACTGACATTGTGAAACTCTTGCGTTTCACTGAGGATCTGTGTCAAGAGGGGCTCAGGGCCACTAGGGTAGGTAAGCTTGCAGGCTCGGGGGCTGAACCCTGCTGCACTGGGGAGCTCCACTCCTTGGAAGCCATCTTATCCTGTTCCTTGCCTGCACCACAGGCTTCTCTAAAACCATCTGGGATAGAACAGTGAGAAGAGAATATTTTATTTTTCAAGATCACAATTTCTCCTGGCTCCCAACACTAACAGACAAGTTCTAAAGTTTACTCTCATCTCTGACTGCACCAGAATCTCCTCTCTTATCCCTGTGGTGGCTCCTGTTCTCTTGGGTATTTTCCATTTCCTCTCTGCCTCTCATGTCTACTTATCAGGAAACGACAAAGAAGTCAGAGTGGCTCATTTCAGAATAGCTGATCTTGAGGTACAGAGGGACTTTCTAAGCATGGCATCGAGGGTAGAAATCCACGAGGACAGTACAGACATACCTAGTTCTATTGCACTTTGCTTCATTGCACGTCACAGGTGTTACATTATTTGTAGACTGAAGGTTTGTGGCAAGCCTGTGTACAGCAAGTCTGTCAGCTCCATTTTTCTAGCAGCTCATGCTCACTTCATCCCTCCGTGTCACATTTTGGTAATTATCACAATATTTCCAACTTTTCCATTATTATTATATTAATATATGCATTGGTGGTCTGCGATCAGTGATCTTTGATACTACTATTGTAACTATTTTGGAATAGCATGAACTGCATTCCTATATTATAGCAAACTTAATCAATAAATGGGTTCCCTCATCTCTTTCCTGACCCAGGACTCCCTATTCCCCAAGAAGCAACAATATTAAAATTAGGCCAATTAATAACCCTATAATGGCCTCTAAGTGTTCAAGTGTAAAGAAGAGTGGCACATCTCTCACTTAAAATCAAAAGCTAGAAAAGACTAAGTTTAGCAAGGAAGGCATGCAGAAAGCTAGCTGAGATCAGCCAAAGCTGGCCTCTTGTGCCAAACAGTTAGCCAAGTTATGAATGCACAAGGAAAAGTTCTTGGAAGAAATTAAAAGTGCTATTCCAGTGAACACATGAATGATAAGAAAGCAAAACAGCCTACTTGCTAATATGGAGAAAGTTTTAGTGGTCTGGATAGAACATTAAACCAGCCACAACATTCCTTTAAGCCTTAAGCCAAAGCCTAATGCAGAACAAAGTCCTCTCTTCAATTCTGTGATGGCTAAGAGAGGTGAGGAAGCTGTAGAAGAAAAGTTTGGAGCTAGTAGAGAGTAGTTTATGAAGTTTAAGGAAAAAAATTGTCTCTATAACATAAAAGTGGCAGGGTGAAGCAGCAAGTGCTGATATAGCAGCAGCAGCAAATTATCCAGAAGATTTAGCTAAGATCATTGATGAAATTGGCTACACTAAACAAAATATTTTCAATGTAAATAAAACAGCCTTCTATTGGAAGAAGTTGCCATCTAGAAATATCATAGCTAAAGAGGAGACGTCAACACCTGACTTCAAAGCTTCAAAAGACAGGCTGACTCTCTTGTTAGGGACCAATGCAGCTGGTGACTTTAAGTTGAAGCTAAAGCTTACCGGCCATTGAGAAAATCCTAGGGCATTTAAAAATTATCCTAAATCTACTCTGCCTGTGCTCTATAAATGGAACAATAAAACTTGGATGATAACTCATCTATTTATAGCATGGTTTACTGAAAATTTTAAGCCCACTATTGGGACCTACTGCCGAGGAAAAAATATCCCTTTCAACATACTGCTGCTCATTGACAATGCACCTAGTCACCCAAGAGCCCTGATAGAGATGTACAAAGAGACTACTGTTGTTTTCATGCCTGTCAACCCAATATCCATTCTATAGCCCATAGATCAAGAAGTAATTTTGACTTTCAAGTCTTACGATTTAATAAATACATTTCATAAGGCTATAGGTGCCTAAATATTACTATGTTTAATTACTATAGATAGTAATTTCTCTGATGGATCTGGGCAAAGTAAATTGAAAATCTACTGGAAAGGATTCACCATTCTAGATAGCATTAAGAGTGAGATGTGCAACGTTTGGGGGATGGTCACGCTTGAAGCTCTGACTCAAGGGAGGAGGGGGGGCATGGGCAATATACGTAAACTTAACATTTATACCCCCATAATATACTGAAATAAAAAAATAAAAAAATAAGAACATTCATGATTCATGGGAGGAGATCAAAGTAGCAACATTAACGGGATTTTGGAAAAAGTCAATTCCAACCCTCATGGGTGACTTTGAGAGGTTTAAGACTTCAGTGGAGGAAGTAAATTTAGACGTGTTAGAAACAGCAAGAGAACTAGGATTAGAAGTAGAGCCTGAAGATGTGACTGAATTGCTGCAATCTCATGACAAAACTTGAACAGATGAGGACTTGCTTCTTACGGATGAGCAGAGAAAGTGGTTTCTTGAGATGGAAATTACTTCTGATGAAGATGCTGTGAACATTGTTGAAATGACAGTAAAAGATTTGAATATTACATAAACTTAGTCTATAAAGCAGTGGCAGAGTTTAGAGGATTCACTGTAATTTTGAAAGAAGTTCTGCTGTGAGTAAACTGCTGTCAAATAGTATCTGATACTACAGAGAAATCCTTTGTGAAAGGAAGAGTCAACTGATATGACAAACTTCATTGTTGTCTTATTTTAAGAAATTGCCACAACCACCCTAATCTTTAGCAACCACCACCCTGATCAGTTACCAACCATCAGCATTGAGGAAAAAAGATTACACTAGTAAAGGATTGCAACTCACTGAAGGCTTAGATGAGTGTTAGCACTTCTTAGCAATAATGCATTTTTAAATTAAGGTATGCACATTATTTTTTTAGACATAATGCATCACACACTTAATAGACTATAGTATAATGCAAACATAACTTTTATATGCACTGGGAAACAAAAATGGTTGTGTGACTCACTTTGTTGCAGGTGATATGCACCTTATTGCAGTGGTCTGCAACCAAATGCACAGTATTTTTGAGGTATGCCTGTATTGATAGATGTGTTGCCATAAATATTAAAGACTTTTGTGTGACTAAAGGTATTATAAAAAACCACAAAGGAGATATTTGTTATCTATCTATCTATTTATCATTTATATGAACGGCTCTTACAAATCAATAAGAAAGAGAAGCATATATACTAATGAGGGAATTTAAGTGACCAATAAATATATATTGACCAATTTAATGACCAATAAATATATATAGAAAAAAGTTGAACCTGAATGGTAACAAAAGAAATTCAACTTACAATAGCAATGAGATATTATTTTTGTGTCTAAAAGAATGGACAGAAATATTTTTTAAAAAGATAATACCAAGTGTTGGCAAGGCTGTAGAGAAACTGGGACTTTGCAAGCACTGTAAATTATGGTGTTAAAACGTACGGTACTGTGTAAGGTTACCGAGCCAACTCAAATCAAGAAGCAAAAATGTGCCTGCCCTTTGACCCAGTTATTTTACTTCTAGAAATCTTTCTAAGAAAGTAATGTTTTATGCCGAGATTTGGTTGTGAGGATGCTCATCACAACACCACTTATGTTGAGAAAAAACTTGGAATTTATGTCCAAATAATTGTTTTAATGAATTATGATACATTAATCATTAGGATACTACATCACCATTTAAACTGACGTTGTAGGACAGTGGTTTTCAAGCATTTTTAAGCATTTCTCAGTAGTGCCTCCTGGGCTGGGATTTTGGGTTCCAGGTCTCCCATCCCAGATGGGTGCTTTTCTGTTTTACATACCTGGCTTCCCTGTGACGTTTACCTTGAATTGAGGACTCACAGTTAAAAATAGGTTAAAAGCCACTCTTGGGGGAGAACACTTAGCGAACTGCCAGTTATCTTCCCTTTCCCCTCCAGATAATCTTCCCCACTTCATTCTGCTCTCTGCCCTGGGCAGCTGACCTACATGGGCCACATCAGTGGGTTCCTGTCCTCTGCTTCCACTTGGGTTTAGTCAACGCGAATCTCTGGCTAATATCATAGAGAGGAAGAAAAGAGAGGGAGAAGGGGATTGAGTCTTCTGGTTCCTCCCTTGTGTGATTACCAGGAGCTGATGACCTTCAAACAGAAAGTCCTTTCCAGACACCATGCTACGAGAGATTCTTCCTCTAGGCTACCATGGCCACTTTTTTCTTTCACTCTTTTAGGCTGAGAGGTAGCAAGCAACAGCCCAGGTTACTGCACCTTTGCTCATGTGTTCCTCTGCACCTAGGGAGCCACAGAACTTACAGTCACCTTGAGAATCAAAAGGGTTATAAAATAATTAATTTTTTATTGACTAAAAATTGGTTTTATTGTACTGGTAGACTTATAAAATAGTTCTACTCAAAACTGTTCTCAAAAATAAAGTTGTTTCTAATAAACTAAAACAGTATATGCATATTCATTAAATCATTCATTAAAAATTACATAAGAAGAATAATTATTATTCTTGATACATAATTATATACTCTAGTTTCTCTATTACTGTGTCACTGAAGAATTTTTTTCTGAAGAATTATTTTTAGAATGTTCTCTTATTATTTTTAATTTTTAAATAACACTTTCCATAATTTTCTTTAAAGTTGTGTTTTATGATTAGCATATTTGACATTGATACCTTCAAATGATTCTTTTACACCACAATATTTTTGGTTGTGAATAAACCCTTTTGGGTAAATAGCATGGTGTATTATTATAAAAACTGGATTCAAAGCAGGTAACTTAGGCTATTTCAGAAAAGGTAAGGGAGGAAGGGACGTGATGCATTCATGTTCTGAGAAGAATTTTTGTTTAAAAGATATTCCTCTATCTCAATCTTAGGAGAACTGACCAGTGCAGTATGAGGAGTGGGTAGGAGAGGAAGAGAGAGCAACATTATACATATGTATATGTATGTGTGTGTGTCTATGTTATTATATATGTTATATAAATTTTTATATATGTATGTGTGGATATATGTGTGTACATATATACACACGTATTAATACATATATATGTGCAGACAGATATGTGTGTATATTTGCAGTTGTAAATGTGGGCTGTTAAGTATTTAATATTTTTAAAAGCAAAGAGAGAGTCAATTGAAGTGATCTTTGGAATGCAAAATGTTTTGGGTTAATAAAAGGATGTTGTGAGGAAAGATAGTTTTTCAGGATTCTTGGAGGTGGGACTTTGAGAGATTGAAAGTCCAGGTGTGGGCAGAAAGGAGCGTAGCGCTCTCAGAAAGAACATGGCAGGAGAAGAGAGAGCCCAGACATGCATATTGGACTCTAGATGAAAGATCTGACATTCCCAGGTTTGGAAAAAGAGGGCTGTGCCCCCAGTTAAAGAGTCGCCCCAGAATAGAAACAAGTCAGTAGCCGGCAGGGTCCAGCACCTGTGGACGCTTCGGTGCTGAATAATGAACGCTAAGCACCATAGTGGAAGTTAAAGGTGCGCTCGTCCTACCTGGGTGTGGGCAGAGGGGGAGATTGGGGGATGGAAAATCAGTGAAAGTGGACGAGGAAGCTGCGGAACCACTGCTCTGTCCAGCGAAGAGATAAATTATCCCTCCTTGTCCATAGTGACAGGGCACCACGGAGAGGACTTGAAGACCTCTTCTAGGCACAAGAGGTAGTGACAAGGTCCTCATTTCGCCAAAGCTCTGTGTTTCCGTGGCAGGGCAGGGTGGGAGGGGGAGGAGGAGTCCCTTAGGAATGAAGAAGGTAGTTGCAAACCGCAGCTCTCCACGTTCCACGGTAGGGGCTTAGAGATGCTTATTGGAGGCCAGAGAGATGCAAGGCGGGCTGCAGAGCGAGGCGCCTGGCCAGAGAGAGGGCAGTGGAAAGAATCTAGGAATAGAGCTGGAAGCTCCAGTTCCAGCAGGAGGAGCATGAAGGAGACAGATGAGGTGGGGAGTGAAATCCCCTTGGCTGGATGGAGGCCAGCAGGGTGGTGGAAAATGGCTGTGGGTGCCAGGAGGAGAATGAATTGAGTGAGAGGCCGGGAGGGTGGGAGGAGAGGGCACAGGGCAGGCCCCGCGGGAATCGGAGACATCGAGTGCGAGACGATGATGATGATTCCAGCTGTGCTAAATCCACTCCATTGATTTTGTGCTGGCAGGACAAGGGCCGGGAGGGAGCCGAGCATGGCAGGCGGGGCAGGGGGTGCTGGGGAGGGGACGGGATCGGGGTCAGGGTGTTGGCTGTCACGGCCCAGCATGAGTCAGAGCACTGCTCCCCCTGCCACATGCTCCCCAAGAGTGGGATTCTTTCTTATTTTCATAGCTTGCAGGGTGCTGATGCTAGAGTAGGTCGTGTTTTGAGAAAGGCTGAGACACCTCGAAAGAGTGTGTCAGCTTGGGTCCTTCTGGACTCCTCCTGGAAGAGCTCCATCCTTGTCAGAGCCTTGAAAAGTGCCACGCTGGGTCACAGGGAGAGCTGATTCTGCAGCCAGAACTGTGGGTGACCTGAGGGCTCTCTTGGTTCTTGGGGGTCTCACCGCTCTCCTTGCCTTTGCTTTTTCTTGCATTTCTCATGGTGGCCATGTGGACGGGAAGGCCTCACGGAAGGTTCTCTAGAGAACAATGCCGACCTGGGCAAGCAGGCAGGGGAGATTGGGCCAAGCTGTGAGCTTGTTCTCAAGCCTCTCTCCTCTTGTTCTCTGGCATTTCCAGGAGATGAAAAAATGGCAGGTGAAGAGGAGAGAGTACCTTTTAAATAAAGATGAAGATAGATTTATTGTCTGTCGTCTCTAAGCCCTGGAACCCAGTTGTAAGAGGTGCAATTCATTAGCTAAATAATTTTTTGAGTTCCATTTCAGTCACCTATTCTAGAGATTATAAGATGCCCCATACTGTTACATCCCAGGCTCCTAGCCACTCAGTTTTGTCTTATCTAAGTTTGTTGTTCACTTGACATTAGTCCATTTCTTCTCTTGTTCTCTGCTCTTGGCAGAGGACAAGCTTTCTTCATGGAGAGAATCCAGTACTAAATGGTCTGAGTGGCAGAGGTGGAAGCAAGACCCTAGGGTCTCCAGAGGAATATGCTGAGGGGGCTCAGGAGGCTCAGGGAATGACAAATGGCAGAAGGTCCCAAGAAGAAAGACATGTAAATCCAGAAAACAGATGGAGTCTTTGAGATCTCTCTCCTTCTCTTCCCTCCCTCCCTTCCTTCTCTTTCTCTCTCTCTTTCTTTCTTTCTCTTTCTTTCTTTCTTTCTTTCTTTCTTTCTTTCTTTCTTTCTTTCTTTCTTTCTTTCTTTCTTTCTTTCTTTCTTTCCTTCCTTCCTTCCTCTTTCTTTCACAGACTCATTAAGTTATAATTTATGTAGCATATAATTCTTCCACTCAAAGGGTGTGATTCTGTGGCTTTTATCATATTTACAGAGTTGTGTGTCACTACAATTTTAGGACATCTTCATTATCCCAAAGGGAAACCCTATACCCCTTAGCCACCTACCCTCCCCCAATACTGTGATCACCAGCCCCCACCCCAGCTCTAGGTAGCTCCTAATGTACTTTATCTGTGAAATGTCTTAATCCCACAGGCAACGCAACTCAGGATGTTGTGCATTTATAGCGTGCTTTAAGAGCCGTAAAGCCCTTTCCTATATTCACTCTAATTTCTATTTTTTCATCAACTCATTCATGTAAGCAGGACGGGCGGTTTTATCTTGACGTTTTCATGTAAGTAAACTGAGGTGTCTGTGAATGACAACAGTCCACCTTCCATAGAGGAATGAAGTGATGTGGTTCTTCACATCTATGGAAAAAATAAAGAGGAGTTTGTGAGTGATATTTCATTCAGTACTCCTCAAAATTTAGGAAAATCATGACAGAAAGGAAGATGAAGCAGCAAGAAGAAAGGACGACACTGCACTTGGAGAAATTGAGATGAAGCACCTGGTAGAACGCTCTCATTAAGATTTATGGGCTGCTGAAGTGCACTGCCAAAGGTAGCTGCAAGATCTCCCTTTCTTGTGATTAAAAACAAAACACAGCAGAGAGTGCTCTGGCAGGAGTTATTTTAAGGAGCAGTTGTATCGGGCGGCAAGGGGATGGATTAGGTGGCTCTCCATATACTAGGACATCGTGAAGGCAGGTGGCAGAGGCATGCCACCACACGTACATGAAGTTATTCATAGCCCCCATAAAGAGTGAGTCTTATTTATTTTTGGTCCTTCTGTCTGTAAAATGAGAAGCTGTATGCTCCCTCAGCTGTGGGCACAGCCCTCTATGAGGCCTTGTAGAAACTCTGGAGAAAAGGCCAACGTAATCCTTGCCCTTAAATCCAACTTTTATTTGCCTGTCAATGTGTTCTGGTTATCTGCTGCAGTGTCACAAACTACTGCAAGACAGTGACTTAAAACAATAATTTATCATTGTAGCTCCCAGTTCTCTATGTTCACTGGGCTCAACTGGGCAGTTCTTGATTGAATCCTCTTGTGACATTGTTGCAGATATTGGCTAGCACAGCAGTCGTCTGAAGGTTCTTGTGAGCTGGTTGTCTGACGTGGCGCACTCCCATGGCTGGCAGCTGATGCTGGCTGTTGGTTGGGAGCTTGGCTGGGGCTGTCAAATGGACTGTCCTCATCTGGCTTCTCTGTGTTGCATGGACTTCTCACAGTGCGGTGGCTATGCTGTCTGCAGGGTCCAGGTTGGCTTCACAGATGTGCCCAGCACCTTGATGAGGACAGTTAGACAGTTGGGCTCATCTGAGCTTCTCTTCCTCTCCTTGTAGCCTTGGCACTTGGTCAGAATGTCAGTGGTCAGAATGTCAGCTCAGGGCTCCATGACATAAGACAGAAGCCATCAGTCCTTTCAAAGGTTAGGCCTACAATGGCATAGTGTCACTTCTGCTATACTCTGTGGGTCAAAGCAGTACTGCCTGCCCCAGGTTTAAGGGGAGAGAAAATAGATACGACCTTTTAATGGAAATGGTGACAAAAAATTAGTGACCCTCTTTAATCTGTCATGCAGTAGACAGGAGTCGAAGATGTACTAAAGAGTCATAGGAGAAGAATGCATAGGGCCTCAAACAAAAATAGACAAGGGTATACATTTGAATAAAGCTGTGGACATAAGAATTAGGCTAGAGTGATGTAGATTAAAGTTGAAAAGTCCTGGAATAGTTAAAACGACTAAGTTAAATGAGCTGCATCTCAGAATAATTCATTAGTTAATTTATTTATTTTAATAGGCATTTATGGAGGCCATAGTTCATGTCAAGCACTCATACAACATGACCTGCCTCGTAGATTCTCAAATTAGGTAATCCATGCATAAGATAATCTTCCAAATCCAAAAAAGTAGTTTTTTTGTATATATGCTATGCTCAGCACAAAGTATTATAGTTTATATCCAAAGACTACATGGAAACAACGCTGCAAGATAGAATAATGTTGTTGGTCTCCTGATTTAGCATGGTATCAGGCAAAAAAGGAAAGAAATATTAATCATTATTAACAAAAATAGATGAAAGATATGGGATGGAGTGGCCAAGTTAAATAGATTTCTCTGGAGATATTCCTTCTGGTGGGCATAACTGCCTTTGCAAAACACTATTTGGAAGCAACGGGCTGTGTTTAAGGCCCTTGAGTTCAGCCGAAATTGCTCCAGAGCCTTGAGAAAACAGTGGTTATAATTCATGTTTCTGGGCCAGGATTTTTTGACATATCCAAAAGGACTCCCAGAGGGAGGTGAGATTGCTGGATCAAGGGACACAGCCTTGCTATCGCACAACATGCATATCACAGCCCTAGTCTAAACCAAAGGTACAGTTCTGGATAAAAGAGAATACAAAGCGAGGTAGAGAGTGACAGAGGGACGCCATCATAGGTGGAAACAGAGTTGACAACCCCACAGGAGGCAGAAGAAATGAAGAAGGTGGAGGAGTTTATCCAAGCTTGGATTGGCCAGGGCCAGTTGTTAAGAGCTGATTTGATTGGAACGCAAGTCACTTGAGAAACAATAACTTTTGGCTAATTTGGCAGTTTTAAAAATTGAATTGATCAGTTTTAGTAGGAAGAGCTAGCCACTGTACCATATTGAACCACACAGAACACTTACAGGGAATGAGGAAATTGTCTTAAGAATGGCTCTTTTTGGCTGACCTTTGACCTTAGGCTGGAGTCAGGCTGAAGATCAGGGATCTAAGGCTCTAGTGGAGGGATCAAATTTATGAGGAAAGGGATGCATCATCTCTTTCTCCCTTCTCTAATGTGTTCTTCACGTTACTCCTGACTCACCTTCTTAAAACATTGCTTTCCTTACACCTTTCTCTTGCTTAATGACCTACAATAATTTAGGTTTGCAGGAGAAAACATGCTTCTAAATTTTGCATTTTAGACTACCAAGCTGGCCCTACTACTTAACTTTCAAATCTGCTAGCACCCAACAATAGCAGAAGGGTTCTCGAGTTTCATAACCTTCTGCCTTGGCAGTTTTTCACCACCTAAAACATGTTCTCTCCTTTTCTTCCAATTCTAGGAACTCTTTGAAGTTTTCTAGATCACTCAAAATGAGCTCCTCTCTCTTCTTGCTTATAAATTTATTTAAGAATTAATTTATTTGTTCATTTATTTATTTGCCAAATTAATGCTCATTTGATGAACACATTTGTCAGGCATAAGTATTTGCCAAGTACTATGCATACAGATTTAAGGTACACTGTCTACCCTCAAAAAGTTGGATTGTGAAAGGAAGGATTCCCAACTCCTATGGCACTCACTCAGTAGCAGCACCACACTGCTCTACGTTGCTAGTTGTATTCTTCATGTTCTCTTTCTGTTGTGTTTTTAATCTGTAAAATACTTTGCTTAAAAGGCAGATAACCTGTCTTCCAATTCCTTTTATCTCTCTAAGAGCCTCCCCTATATTAAACTCCTTAGAAATGTAAAGGGGTTGGAAGTGCCTGAGGGCAGTAGGCTGGTAGCACCCACTGCATGCAGTCTAGAGAGTGGGTAGAGAGCAACACATGAGATCTGATGGCTGTAGGAAGAAGTGACTCTGTGTCACTACTGGAACCTAACATCAGAAAAAGATGGATGTTCTCCCCATTTAAAAATCAACCTATCAAGGAGGAAGCCCTCTTAGGAGTTCATAATTTGCATGCCCTGGCCATGTTCCAGGGTTCCCTTCCTCTGAGAAACAGTGCAGAGTGTCATGGGGGTGCACAGGGCATTGAATACCACCAAGGGCAGAGGGCACCAGGGCTGCCTCACCTCTCAGACAGGGTCCTGGGCAGGTAGGAAGGTTCTTTCTCTTTGAACAACCATAGTGGCCAAGGCCTCATTCTGAGATTTCAGATCTTTCCTGGAGGAGAGACTTGCCCAGGGCCATTCTCTCTCCTTCTGCTCTATCCAGGTTACATGAGTTTATCCAAACGGAGCACATGTTCTGGAGAACACACGGCTCAGTCAAAAACCACCTTGAATGGTGAGGAGTCAGGAAAGAGGACTGTAGCCTTGGCCTTGGCCCTAATGACTCACGTGACTTGGGGCACTCCCGTCTCCTCTCCGCCTTAGTTTTCCCATCCGAAAAATAAGGGAGCTAAAATAGGTTAGCCATTTTGTTCAAGCTTTTTTCTAGTAGAACCTTCCATCAAGCTCATCGTAATGCAGAAGTTCAGAGTGCAGAGCACAGAGAAGCAGAGCTGGATGGCCTGAGAGGCCAAAGGGGAGCAAGTAGACCCCTCTTTGCCCCAAAACCCCCTTCCTCTCCTCTTCCCCTGCTCAGAACACATTTGGGAACCTCTGCACTGGAATGATAGACTCTGTTTCTTTGACTTAGTAGGGTGCAGAACCAAAATTAATTTTAAAAGATTCCCACCCAATATATGCATTTTGATAAATTGTATAGACTTACTATTATCTATGCTTGTGGTAATTATCGATAATGTTTCTTTTTATTTTTCTAAGAACAAAATACATATAGCTGGAAGGTTCCATATCTTCTTCCGGCAACCCAGTGGCTTGTCTTGTTGAATTCCCACTTTGCACACACCCTGGTGTGGAGCCCACTGGCCCCCAGGGATCCCGGGCTCTTTCCAACCCTGCTGTCCTGCTGGATCCTCTACTGAAAACTCGAGACTGTGACCAGCTGGCCAGGACTATGCTGCAGGCCTAGGTGTCTGCCTGGGCCTCTCCCCTGCTCTCACCTGTAGAGTCTCTTCAGTCTCCTAGGAAAACTTTCTAGCCTGTTCCTGGCATGTGTCCCTCCTCTAGCTGTAAATCAGCAGTCTTGAGCTAGCCCGTGCCAGGAGATTTTGTCAGAAATCTTATGAACAAAGAGCGAGACTCTAGCACTCTCCAGCACCGTCTAAGAAGCATTTTGTGAGGAGCGAGGAGATTAGGGGATGTGCGTGACATCCTCTCCTTTGTCCCCGTGCTCTGGCCTGGGGGCTGCTCTGTTCCTGGAAAAGAAAGAGAGCGGGTCACTTTCTTCGGGAGGGCCGCAGGGCTCAGGGGAGCAGAGGCTGAGGCCCAGGCCCCAGTCCCCATCCACTCATAACTCATTTGAGAGATATGCAAACCTGTCAGAACTGCCAAAACCCTCCTTGCCAAGACAGGCTTCCCGCCAAATGGGCTTCTATATTTATGTGGAACAGAAATAAAACACAGTGCTAAAAGGCAACAGACACACAATCAGGCAATCTCCCACAAGTGCATGTTTAATGAAGGGTGGGACTCGGGGGCTGTGACTGGGGTGCACGGACAAAGGCCGAGTGAGCCCGACTGCTCCTGTCACAGCGCGGCCACCACTGAGACGTTGGACACTGTATTGGTTTCCCAGGGCTGCCACGACAAAGCGCCACAACCTGAGTGGCTTGAAACATCAGAATTTACTCTCCCACAGTCCTGGACGCTAGGAGTCTAAAGTCAAAAGGTGCTGGCAGGGCTGTGCTCTTCCGGAAGGCTCCAGGGGAGGACACTTCCCCGTCTCCTCGGGCCTCCAGTGGTCGCCAGCAGCCTCGGCAGGTGGCTGTGTCTGCATCACTGCGCCCTCTGCCTTCGTCTTCCACACCCCTTCCCGTGTGTCTGTGTCTTTTTGTCCAAAGTTCTCTTTTGCCTAAAATCGTTTTAGATTTAGGGCCCACCCTCATCCAGTGTGACCTCTTCTTAACTTGATTATGTCTACAAAGACTCTATTTTTCAAATCTGGTCACTGTCACAGGTTCTCGGTGGACATACATTTTAGGGGAAACTATTTAATCCAGTGTAGACACCCAACGCACCTTTGCCAGGGAAGAATGGGAGACAGAGAGAAAGAGTTGGCTTAGCTTTCTTAAGCGCAGAATATTACAGCCGTTTTCAGTTTAGCAAGGACCACAGGCAAGTGGGAAGGGCGGTGGTCTTGCAGCTCCACTTTGGGCTCTGCACACTCGCAGGCCTCTCAGGAGCCTCAGTGCTAAGCCTCTCTCAATATGACCTGGGCAACTGGGGGTCTCACCGTTTTCTAAAGGTCTTCAGAAATGGGGTTCACATCCTTGGGAGATAGGAGAAGGCCCAAACTTCAAACAAAGTTGATCAAATCAAAGCCCTGTCTGAGCTGTGTCAGCTGCATAGGTTGTAGGAACATCTCTGAATTTTTAAAGAGAACTTTTGGCTTGTTGGGTCTATGCATTCATAAGTCCTTCTGATTTCCCATTTTCTATTCTCACCCCATCTTTCCACTCTTAATTTTACCTCTACTGCCTGTTTTCTCTGATTTTTAGTTTCTAAACATTTTTTAAAAATCTTTCTATTCTCTCTTTTGGCCCATTTGCTGCATCTCCAGCTGAGAAGAAGTTGGCTCTTCCACAGTGCAGACGTGTGCCCTTGCCCAGTCACTTGTGTAGCCTGCACTGCTCACCCAGTTCCCGGTGAAGCTTGTGAGGAGGAAGACGAGATTTGAAAAGGGGGAGGATGTGCAGGGAAAATGACTCCTTGGAGGAAACATTGGAAGATGCCAGGAAATTACCGCAGCTCAACCACTGAGCCCAGCCAAGACCGAAAGCAGAAAAAGTGCAAACAAAAATGGGGAGACCCATGAAACCCAAGCAGGCAGCAGGACCTGTGTGTAGTCAAAGCACAGAGACAACAGTCTAGAAAAATGTGGGAAAAAAATAAATTGGAAAAAAGACAACCATGACACACAAGGAGGCTTGGTGGACAAGAGCAAGGGATGGAAATGTGGGGAGCTAGCTGGATACTGCGGTCTTTGGTTATGCTCTTTATCCATGATATCAGCTCAGGAACTTTTCTAGAGCCTTGGTGTTGGGTTCCTGCATGTGTCCTACTGAGAACATGCTGAAAATTTCTCATCTGGTCTACCAAGCTCCACGTTGCTGGAATGGGGGATACTGATTTGTGGCATCTTTTAAGTTTCCCAAAGAGCAACGCTCTGGCCAAGGGTCCTCCTATTTCCCTTAGGTCCCCAGGAAATGGTAGACTTCCCCATGGTGCCTAGACTAGAGCTAGTAGGGCTCCCGAGGAGGCATGGCTGGTCTGGAGTCAGCACTGAAGGCCATGGTTTTCCACTGGGATCCCCTCTTCTCCTCTCCAGGTATCCGCACGCCCACCCTCCTTCGTCACTCCAAAACCCGGGACCTCCCTTTCCCTCTTCTCTGATGAAGTCACCTCCACTAACACCAAGCAGAAGCCATTTGCTATTGTGGCTGATGCCCACTCTCCTAAGGCTTGACATCAGTGGTCTCCACCCCCAGGTGGTCCACAGGTAATGAAAATTTACCTGGGGATCCGGATTCCCAGAGCTTGAACCAAGGATAGGATCTGTAGGAGCAAACCCAGTCAACAGCCGGTGAGGGAGGAGAATGTAGGCCAAGCCACTCAGGCCTGACTGTATGTCATCACAATTATTCTTGAAAATTCCTTAGAAAGATAGCATTTTGCAGACCATTACTTCAACTGAAGAAACAGTGAACTGCTCCAGTTTTAGAGAAAAGCTGGTCCTCTGAACTTATTGAAATATGTCAGTCTGAGTTTGGGATCACATAAAGAAAAATAATATCTTGGCCAAAAACACTCACAGTTTGAAAGGCAAGTGGTTCTGAGCTGGACCGAAGGAAACGCAGATGCCCACTACATACTTTCCAAGCTGCAGCTCGCAGAGTCAAATTATGAGCAATTATTTATCTTTTTCTCCTTGCCAAGGACACAAGGTAAAATTTATCTATTAATAAGCTAAAAGTGAGCTTGAGGAACTCCTCTGTATCGACAGGAGCTCCTTGGAGGTCGTGCAGTCTCAAGAAAGGGTTAGGATCCCTCTTGCCCAAGCACCACTGGGAATGTCAGGGTTGCCTTGAATTCAGTGGACCTACATCTGCCCGGAGCTCTCTTTTCCACCAGAGAAGCGCACAGGCTGAGATGGAGGAGTGATCTCGGAGATGCAAAAAAATCTCACTTTGTGTTTTTGCGTTTTTCCTCCGGCAAACTGAATTTTATTCAAACTGGAGTTTCCAAAGTGAGTCGCTGCTTTCTGCTATGGGCCTAGCCCCTGGCCTGGGCCCTCTCCACCAGCGGAGAAAGCTGGGTGGGGCTAGAGAGCGGTGCAGCCGGGGGGGAGGCGGGAGCTGCAGCTGGGCAAACAGAGCTGCATTGTTCCCCTAGCTTTGGGCCTGCAGCCGGGGACTGGCGCCTTCCGAAGAGCGTATTGGACAGGCACATCCACGTAGTGCCTGGCTGCTCTGTTTACACAGGTGCTGTCCCTGCCCAGGGGAGCCAGGGCTCTGCAAACATGCGTGACCACATGCTTCCATAAGATGGATGCTCACATCTGCACTCTGTCAAGGGGAGAAACTGAGGCCCAGAGTGGGGAAGGAAGGCTTTCGGAAGCCGGAAGGGCATGCAGGTGTTCCTACTCCCCACCGGCTCTCTGGTTACCAGGCTGCCTTTGTCTTGTCAGATCTGCTCTTAGCAGGAATAAAGCCTTTGGGCTTTTCACTCCCGAGGTTGCAGCGGCTTTCCCATCTACCTCTCCAGCTGAGGCCCAAGCTCGGGGACTACTGGGGGCGGGGGCCGGCTGGTGACCCCAGCTACACCTGTGAGTGCAGCCCTGCCAGCAGAGTGGGAGGGAAGCAGGGCTCTCTGGAGCATGGACACCACAGCCATATGCGTATAAGATGCCCCCGTGGTCCTCCTGACACCCACGCCGCTCCAGTCACACAATTTCCTTCTCCCCTGCCCCAGCGTCTCCTGAAAAACAAACTCCGAGGGAAGCCAGAGTAGAGACCCAGACTATTCATTCATGTCAGTCTTTTTGTTCAGTTGCCCCATTTCAAACCCGCAGCTCGAATGCCCCAGATTCTTCTACAGGGAAGTCGTAACAAGGGGGAAGGGGAGCTGTGGATAAAAAGAGATTACAAAGATGCATCCAGCTTTAGAAAATGGTCAAGGCTAAACTGTGGCATCCGGAAGTGCCCACCTGGTGCTTAAACTATAAAGAGAGTCAAAGAAGCAATTATTATAAAAGTCAAGAGAGTGGTCACTTTCAGGGGCAAGAGGGTGTTGACAGTGACAGAGGACACTTGGAGAGTCTATTTCTTTACCCCAGTGTCGATGACAATATGGTGCACCTTGCAATAATCCATTAAGCTACACGCTTGGTTTGTGTGGTTTTCTGTACCAGAATGTGTGTTTTATTTTGCAATAAAAAGGTTAAAATTGTGGGTCAGTTTCCCAGAGGCCAGACAGCCAGGTCCTCCGGCTGGACAGAACCATGTCAGAGCAGCAGCCTCTTTTGGGGGTACCTGACTCCCCACCCTAAATTCAGAGAGCAGCCCTTTGAGGAGGGGCTGCAAGTGGCCTGGTGGGAAAGGCTTGCCCTGCATCCCTTTGAACAGGAAAAAGAAACTAGTGAGGCTGCTCCAGCTTTGCCTGAAGGGAACTAGAACCTTTAGCTGACAGGCGACTGATCCACACGACTCATCTGCCAGGGGATGCTGTCCCCCAGAGCGAGCGAGGCTGGTCTGCTTCCCCTCGAAAGAATCCCTTTGGGGCTCTCTCTACCCACCGGCCATTAGGCAGAGCTGTGGTCCTCGTGTCTCCTGAAGGACTAAGGACAGTCACGGGGGCCGCCTAAGCTGCAACTCTGACTAACCCAGATTCTGGGAACTCGCTCTTCCAAGTAAAAGATCTGTTGGTCCTCGCAAGGCCATTGGAGACACTTAAATATTATCCCCGTGTCTCCAAGCGTGTGTGTATAATCGTGCGCCTGGCTGTTTAGAATAAGACAGCAGGTTGCTAGGCAATGCATTTCCAAAAGGGAGAGTGTGAAGACAAAAAAAAATAATAAATAAACAGATGACAGGGATGAACTCCAAAGCCTGTTATGACAAGAGCATTTGGGTCCAGTTCATTCGGGTTGGATGGGAGTGTCATGGGGATGTCCGAGCTTGCTCAGCTCCGGCATGAGTTGCCTTCCAGCTCCTCACCCTCTGTCTCATGTGGTGGGGAAATCGGAGGTGAAATATGGCTCTCTGGAGGGCCAGGCCTTTGTGAAAGGCTATTACAGCTGTAACAAAACTTTTGTAATCTGTGCCGTATCCCGTTACATCTCCCGGCTCCTTGGGTCCCTTCCCAGCCTTAAGGAAAACACACACACCCTTTCTCTTTCTCTCTTCCTTTTGTTCTCATTTGCTCTCCCCCCACTCCCTGCTCTCTAAAAGGCCATCACAGTTGTTCTTTTCACACAGGTTTTCTTTTAGCCTTTGATGGAAATTGGCCTGAGATATGCAGAAAAGGCCGGGTGGCATCTGCTCTAGGACTTGTCAAATCGTGCAGGAAGATGGGACAGACCACAGGACGTGAGGTCACTACAGTCTGGCATCATGAGGTCACGTGGAGGCTTCTTGGAGCCTTCTCAAAGCTTGGATAAGGGGTTTCTACCTCTCCCGCCTTTCCTAAGAATGGCAGCTGGACTGCCGTGAGCCTATGTTGTCTCCCCACCCACCCATCATCTTCACGCTTACTTTTGGAAAATCATCTGGTTTGGTGGCAAAGCAAACAAGTTAGAATCAAATCACCTGGTTTCCTGTCCCAACTCCATTAGGTACTAGATGTATGGCCTTAGGAAATATTGTTTAATCTCTCAATTTTCTTACACGCAGAACGGGAATATTGAAACGTAGCTGTCATATCAGGGTTAAAGGAGACAGTCCGTGTCAGGTGCTGTAGATGGAGCATGACACCCAGCAGACACCCAGCAGTTGTTTCCTCTGATTGATCGTGATGTGCTCGGAATGCTTTGGTGGAAGGGCAGGCTCTAGGAGGTACGGCCTTTGTTCCACATGCTCAGGGGCACAAAGATGGTCTCAGGGGTGTGGTTTGAGAAAAATGGGGATGCATTCTGGATTGAGGAGTATGGAAAAGTGGGAGGAGAGAGGAAGAAAATGGGGTTTTTCCATTTTCAGGTGTTTAAAGAGGATAGAGAACTCCAGTGCCTGCAGGTAATCTGGAAGGGCCAGGAAAGACACTTGCTATTGATAATAACTCTCGGGGTTGGGTTCATCACCCAGGTAGCTCTACCTCTTCCTAATATTATTCATAATAACAGAACATCTAGGGTGCAATATGTTCAGGCCTTGAGGGAAAGTGTCTTAATAATTGGAACCTAAAGTGACTTTAGTCACGGGGGACCCAGAGTCACTTGTTTGTATCAAAAAAAGACAATATTTGTCAGAAGAACTAATGATTCTGAAACATGGATTTGTCACTGCCCATCATCTGGAGATATTAAAAACATTTGGTGAGGTAGAATGATTGCCATGGAATTTCTGTGACAGGAGAGCCGAGGTACTGAAGCGGGGCAGGTCTGAGTCCCCAAACCTGCCCTATGGCCTTTAGCTGCACAAACGAGGCTCACTTCTTCCCCTCACTGAATCTTAGGTTAATCATCCGTAAAATGGGAATTGGGTGTAGTGCATGGGATTGTTGTGCAAATGACATGGGATATCGTGTCTCCAAGTCTCTAAGGGAGCACCTGGTCCACAGTGGCACTCAGCAAGCTCGGTGGCAACTGAGGGGGAGGATGGGCAGTGGGCTCTCCATTGATGATTGCATTAGTCATTACTTAATTTATTTTCCTTTTCTTTTTTTCTCTCCATTTCCTATATTTTTTTCTCATTTTTCTTATTTTCTGTTCCCCTACCTCCTTCCCCTCTCTGCCATTTTCCTTCTTCCCTCTTCCCTACATTTTAAACCCCCAGATTGTCCTCCCCGCATTGAAGAACCTCTTTGCCTGTCTTCAACTGCCTCTTCCACTGCTCAGTATCTCTAAGCGTCAGCCACGGAGGGTCACTCGGGGTACTTACATCTGGTCCATCTTTGTGGGAGCCGTGGCGTCACCAACAAACAGTCCAGGAGGAGGCTGCTCTGCTCTGCACAAGACAGGTTTCTAGGGACTGCACTGACTCTTCATACAATTCCCCGACTCCTTCATACATGCTTGTTTGTAATGCTTCTAGGATAGAGGGTAGAGAGAGTAGGTGGTGAAGAAATAGGTCCATGAAAAGAGGAAAATGGACACATCTACTTGAGGCCATGTGGCACATTAGAGGAAGAACAGAAATGGCCATGAAGGAATATCTCACAACTCTCTGCTGATGGCCAAGTCTCCATCTGCCAAACCATACTTGTTTGACAACCTACAGTTGGAGGAGTGACTGAGGGGAAGGGAGGGAAGTGAGATGTGACGTCATATTGCACAATGTTACAGAGATCATGGGAGGAAGGAGAGTCAGTCTGGTGCCAAGGGATGCAACAGGGAAAGGCTCCATGCACCCTAGAACCCCTCAGCGGACTCATAAGCCATCATCCTCCCCTGTCTGTTAATGTTAATGAGGGTTGGACTGGGGAGGAGGGTAGGACATAATGCACGGATAATTCAAAAAGCTTCTTCCTTTGTATTATTTTATGCAGCCCACAAATATACCTTACTCATCCATGTGTAATTGCAGCTTAAATAAGACTTTATTGGCCTGAGGGTTTAGGAATCTCCAAGGCAGATGGCATTTTTATGTCCAGCAGAGAGTGCTGAGAGAGCCCTACCAAGGTTATTTCCCTATTTTCCAGGAAGTATTGTGCAAATATAAGGCTAGAACAGCCATTGCTACAATCTCTAGAGAAGATAATGATTAGTTTTTAAGTCAAATTTTGGTTTCTCTGAAAAAATATCAGGACAAAACTGTCTAAACTATAACAAAACAGAGGCATTAGATCACCCAGCCCAGCAGGCGAGACTCTCTCTTTTATCCCACGTCCAGGGTGAAATCTTTCAGGCACGACCACGGCATAACCGGGGGAAATAGTCTTGCCTCTGACACTTGCTTACCTCTGTGGTGCCTTCCCTAGCCCATGTCTTGTCTGATACAGTCTCTCTCTCTGTCTCTCTGTGTCCAGCTAAGACTGATCACGGATTATTGAAGTTAAGAAAATCTGGGGTATAGAATATATACCGTTGTGAAATAGTGTCCAAGTTCTTGTTTTCTTACTGATTACTGGTTAAAGTGGAGACCTGCGCCCACCCTGCGTCGCTCTGTCTTCTCTAACACTTGTCACCCTCACCTATTTTGGATTTGGGGTAAAGTCTTGCTCTCCCAAGTTGCCTCATGATCCACTCTTTTGGCTTTTGATTGAGCTGGTACAATTTTGGGGAGCCGCCCACTGTGCACCTGCCGTCCTTTGGGTCTCGGTGCTGGGGGACCTTGCATCCGCTCACTCTCTCCCTTCGGTCTTCCCCAGCAGAGGTGTGCTAAAGTGGGCGGCGTGGGCTGGCTATGCCGTCTGCCTTTTGCTTGCCTTGGCTCTTCCATCAGGTTCCACCCCAGCCCTCATGCTTTGGACAAATCACTTTGGAAACCCAGAGCCCAGGCTCTCTTGGTCTTGAACTTCCCATCTGCTTCGATTCTGAGGACTTCCCACTGTCTCTCTATCCCCCTACCCCTGCCTTCCATGACCCATGACCCTGCATGACCCATGATCTGCAGCCTCCCACACTTTTGCCCAGCTGTGGAACTTCCCCTCCCAATTCAAGCATCCTGGAAATCATCACGTTTCCTCCCCGCACCTCCTTTGTGAGACTGCAGTGTGCAGCTGCTTCTCCAGACCAGCTCCCCCGGCCTTTGCTACATTTAAATGTTTTTTAGCGCCTCATATTTTGCTTCGGATTCAGGCCAGTCTGGCCCCTGGACGCCTTTCCCGAGTGTCTCTGCTATGCTGACAATTACATTTTGATAGTGTGTGTGTGTGGGGGGGGGCTATTTTGTCACCGTAAAAGCACATAGTAATAATAATAACAAGAAAATTAATAGTGATAATGATATTAAAAATGATACTAGCTGAGTTTTGAGTGTTAACTATGTATCAGACACTGTCATGTGGGCTTTCTGTTAACAATCTCATTTATCCCTCACAGTAACCCTAGGAGGAAGGTACTGTTACGGAAGGGGAAACTGAGGTTAATGGCAATCGAGTGAGTTGCTTAGAGCTGCTCAACAAGTGGAAGAGTCCGGATGTGAACCCTGGCAGTCCTTCTCAGCCCATGTTCTTTAGCACAAGGAAGAGACTCCCAGAGAGCACCGTGCTCTCACGCTGAGTCAGTGGGCAGCCGGCCAGGGGCATCATGGAGACCCAGGGGCAGCTAATGTTGGAGAATGTTCATGGATTACTCATCACTTTTGCAAGGACAAGTCAAGGAGACCCAGGATACAGACAGTGAGGTAGTGGAGAACACCAACAAGTCACTTAACCTAACAATTGGAATCATTTTCTCTCCTGGGTCACTTGGCTTCTGCTTGGCCCTGGTGTTGGATGGAGTTGGTTTCACCAGCATGGCCCTGCCTTCTGCTGTGTTAGCAGTGCATCGGGCTGTGGTTAATTTGGCCCCCCTCTCAAGGCAAGGGGCTGTGCAAGAAGTGAAGAATTCTTTCCGCAGTGGCAGCCTCTTGGGAGTCAGTGGTGAGAACCTTCTTTTGGAGCATGTTTGATGTGCACAAGGCAGAACGGAAGCTTTCATTTAGTTCAGTTGGTTTGCAGGCAGAGCGAAGGGGACGTGGTCAGAGCCTCAGACCCTGTGTGTGGTCATTCAGCGTTGCTCTGTTCCGTGGCCACAGCCCATGCTCTATGTCCTGGCCAGACGTCTTGTAATGCATATGGCATGCAGTTATGGCCTCTGTGGGGACGGGGAATAAGGTGTGGATGAGTCAGTTCAGCTCCAAATCCTTGAGCAGAACACACATCCAGAGGACAGTAGAATCTGCGCAGGGTCAGGGATGGTGGCATCTTTACTCCTGCAGGATACTTCAGTTCTGGGACACGGTTCTTGAAGAATGCCCCCAAGTCCTCAGTAGACCCTAAATATGGTTGGTTCTTGTCATTGCAAAGACCATGAAGCTGAGGTCCACATAGATTAAAAGACTAAGCTGTACTATAAATATAAGGACTTTTGGTTTCTTGCACTTCGGCAGAACTTCATCTATTCAGGACAAATTCATAGAAAGACATCTTTTCTATCACCAATTGCATTTGCACCTTTGTTGAAAATCAACTGATTTATTGTGGGGTCTGTTTTTGGACTTAATGCTCTGGTCCATTAATCTTGTGTCTATCTTTGCACCAATATATTGCTCTCTTGAATACTGTAGCTTTATAATAAATTCTTGAAATAGATAGTTTAAGTGCTCCAACTTTGTTTTTTCTTTTGCTAAGTTGTTTTGGCTATTCTAGGCCCTTTGTGTTTATATATGAAATTTAGGATCTATGTGTCAATTTCTAACAAAAAGATCTGCTTGGGTTTTGATTAGGATTTCATTGAATCTATAGATCAGTCTGAGATTAACTTCTTTCTCTGAGCTTTCAACTAATTTATATACCATGGATTAGAGTGCTCTGGGATATAACTTCAGAATCCATAGCACAAACATGAAGATTATCTGGGCAATTAATTTTTATGCTGATCTTGAACTAATAAGAATAAATATTTACCTTGACTATAAGCCACCTGGAGGCAGGGTTATTGGGGCTTCACTGATACTAACGTTATTCACACAAAGGGGAACTTCAGCTATTGGCAAAGAATCTACTATGAGCCATATTTGTAAATACTTAATTCCCCCAAGAAGCCCATGAGGTAGACATTACCTGCTGTACTTTACAAATGGGGAAACTGAGGCACATGAGCAGTTAAGATGAGGTCACACAAGTAATTAAGTGGTAAAGTTGTCATTTAAACCTGGGCATGTCTAAATCCATGCTGTGGTTCTCAAACTGTGTCCAGAGTGGCCCAGGACTCGTATGAGTGTGTGTGTGTGTGTGTGTGTGTGTGTGTGTGTGTGTGTAAGAGGGAGGAAAGTGGACTGGTTCTCAGTACTCCAGGCTTTGCCTCCCATGAGATTTCCTTTGGCCTATTTCGCAGATTGGAGTTCTGTTTAAAAAACAAAAAATTAGACAGAACTAAAATATAGTTGTGCTGTGCAAGTGAGTTTGCAAATCGCTTTCTGCTGCCTTTGAAATAAGGATTCCTCTCATTTTCTTATGGACAAAGGTCCTGGAAGGTTTGGGAAGGTTATGATCGGTGCTGGGCTGTCCAGGCTCCCGGACAGTGCAGCCGGGCTGCTTTTCCATCCGGATTCCAGACCCTCCCTCCTTCAGCCTGCAGGGCCTATTGTCCGGCCAGCTCCTGGGTCACCAGTGAAACTGAACACTGCTGGCTCCCCGGTGTCCAGTGTCTATTGCGACAGATGGGTCTCAGCCTGGTTGAGCAGCAGTTCTTGTGGGCAAGGCTGTTCTTCCCGCAGTGTGCACTCAATGCTGTGGACGGCTGCAGCCCATGCGCCCCCTGCTTTTCACAGGCAGCTTCTCCCGGGTCTTCTCCTTTCTCTTCCCTTCATCAGCCTCGCCCTTGGCAGTCACTCCAAGAAATTCAGGCTTCTTCATCTTCTCTCTCTCCCAGAAGCTGGAAAGGTTTTTTGCTAAATTCCTGATTTTCTCGTCTTTGCCAAAACTCAAAGGCCCCAATCTGCCATGGGCCAACAGTGCCGGGAGAGGTTGCTTGGACAAATCCAGCAATGACCTTGGATCTTTGCTCAACACTCAGATGACAGGTTCTCTCCTTCCCCACCACACCCCAACACGTGTGCTTCTTGTCAGATTAGGAAATGTTTTATTGCTATTTTTCCTTCTCACTTTCCCTACCACCCTTCTTCATGAACACTTCCCAGTTATTCTCTCCCTATCACCTCTCTTCTGGAAAATTAATCAGAGTGCTGAAATCCAAGGACAGGAAGGGACCTTGGGAGGGCGCTGAATCCAGGCTCTGGCTTCCAGGCAGCAGCCACAGCTGTCCGGGTAAACCTGCCTTTGGACTTTCAGCAGCCTCCACATCTTCTCATTTAAGCATCTCTGGGTTTTGCTCCTTGTTGTCTTATTCATTAATTTCATTTTTTAAAAATGTTTCCTTTCTTGCACTCGGGGTTACTTCTTAGGGCCCTACACGATGCATGTAATGCAGACTCACTGATGGACACTGTCGTGACTTGGCGAAAAACGTTGAGCTCTCTGCAAACAGAGGTATGTCTGTCAACAATCCCTTTTCCTGGCCCAGCCAGGATTTCTGGGGAGTCATATTTGATTATGGGGTCCCATAGGTAAAAACAGAGGCTGCCAGTGGTGCTCCAGCTGTGTAGTTGACAGACGTGAAGTCTTTGGCTATACTCAGGTGCCCAGAGTGGAGGTAACACGAGTGATGATGGTAAGAGTCTACGACAGTAACTACCCAGATGCAAGGAAAGATCTAGATGCCTATAACCATTTCCCTGGTGATTCAGTTCTAAATCCAGCTATTGTGGAACAAAATGGTTCATATTGACTAATGGGTTAAGTGGTCGATTTGGGCTTAAAGTATACAGATGAGCTGTATGCATTGGGCAGTTGCTTAACTCTCAGCTGTTCTGCAGACAGATTTCCCAGAGCACAGGTGTGTAAAACTCTGCACTCTCCTTTTATTCAGGAGAAAAATGGACAGAAGGGTCAACCTCTCTCTTTTCCTTGACTGGTGTATATTTTCGAAAACACCTCTTTTTTCCTTTCATTTACATTTCTGCCTATTCCATCAAACTTTTCCTCTTTTTTTGAAGATCTAGACCTGCCCTCCTGGCTATTCTTAGTCCACTTTGGAGAAACTATTTCTTAGCCTCATCCTCTAAAGGGCAGTGGGCCTCTCCAGGACCCCCACAGAGTTTTGCAAGAGCACAGCTCCCACCTTTGCACGGAGACCGGGGCTGTCCTGCAATGAAGGCCAGATAGCAGACCCTCGGGAGTTGGCCCAGGTTTGGGATGGAGAATGAAATGGGTACACCTGGGGTGTCCACGGAGTCATCACTGCTTCAAGAAGAGGGGCCGTGAGGAAACACTCCCCCCATAGAGAGAAATCCTGGTCTGTGTGCCAGAGAGGGCCGTGAATGGGTGGGGGGATTTAAAAAGGAGGGAGGGGGCATTAGGAGATACTCAGAGGCTCTCAAGATTCTAAACAGTCTTGTTTTCCTTTCAGACATTACCCTCCAAGAAAAGAAAGTCTAGTGTATAAAAGAGGGGCACGGTCAATATTTGAAAACATAAACATTTGGCAAATGAAGTTGCTTCTCTGGTGCTATCTCAACCTGCCAGTGGAGAAATACCTTTAAAACTCAAAGATTAAAGCAATTACTCAGAGACAGCATCCCATGGCATTATTCCCGCTTCCCTTTAAGCCCCGAAGCCAAAGGCATTGGAGGATGTTTGGGCAGGCAAGGCCTGTGGACAGGTGGTAGGATAAATGTATTTGTCCCCTCGCCCTGGCATTTTGGACAAGGGGGCCCAGAATAAAGAGTGTATTTCATTCTTGGGCTGCAGTTTTCCCGTGTGAAATGTGTTTTGCTTTTCCTCATTTGCACAACTTGTTTCCCTTAACCTCTGCTGCATGTGGCTAGGAAGCTTAGCTATAGACTAAACAATGTGAGATTCCATGAAGCTTTGCTTTCTGTTTCTCAGGCCTGACCCGACACTCTGTGCGTTCCCTAGGCATCCACAGGTGCCTCAGAACCTGCCGTGGGCTCATGATCTGTCCCCCGTGGGGCCTGTGTGTGGAGGTGAGAATCCCAGGGAACCGCTCTTGGGGAGTTCCAGTGCTCGGAGCTCTATGGGGCCTGATTTCACCTCTGCCCCAGTAAGAATGAAAATCGTTGCCATTACCACCGCCTCCTCCCAAAGTCCTGCAGGAAATTGCTCTGAAACACGGAAGAAAGGGGCATAGCTGACATCTGAAGGGCCCACACTGTTTTTGTGGCCTCATATCCCTCAGGGTCTCTAGGTAAGCCTAGTGCAGGCACCTCTTTGCTGTGGTTGGAGCTCAGGAAATACCTGCGGAATTGATTCCTCCCACAAGTGAGCCCTGGAGGCTCACTCGCTTGCACCCACGCGGTACTCTAGAGGAGCTTGCATTTCACATATGGAGAACCAATGGCTCAGAATGGTGGAGTGGTTTGCTGGGATCCTACAATCATTGTCAGAACTTAAATTAGCACCAGGTGCTCCTGTTTGGAGTTAAAATGAAAGCCTCTATTCCCTGCCCGGGGTGCAGAGCCCCCTGGTTATTATGGCAGGAGGGAGAGAGCCAAGCTGTTAGGAAATGACCCCAAGCAGATCAGACTTCAAACCAAATCTTCCTACTTATGTGTTTCGTTTTGTTTTATCTTGTTTGAGTAAGTGTCAACCAGTAGCTGCTGGAGAGAGTAAAAATATCTGGGGAAGGAGGAGGGATGTTCTCTCCTGGAGATGGACTTCTTGGATCTGGGACTCTGTCTGCTTTCACTCCTTGCGTGGGATTTTAGACCAGCACACCTAACGCGCTGCTGTGACCTTCACAACGACTTTATCGCCTGAGTCCACTTTGTGACACAGTACACGTGTGGCACACGCCTGGCCCTCCGCACCACGGCCCTGACTAAAGGGTTTTCTCTGGGTTTCAGGGCCCATCTGGACCGTGCGCTCCCTGGAGCTCCAACCTTGTCCTGCGCTGTCCTTTCTGTTCCCCGGACTGTCCAGCTGTTGCAAGTCAAGCTCAACACTCGACGTTTCCGCAGGGTGGTTTCTGGGGAGAAGCAAGGCTTTGGGTTCACTCCGTGGGTGCAGGTGAACTCTGCTTTCCTCTCAGACGTCACATCACATCTGTGCTTCTCACACTCGTGTAAACACCAAAGTCCCCAGGGGCTCTCTCCAGATGAAGAGCGCTAAGCCCCACCCCTCAGAGAGAGTGATTCAGTAGGTCTAGCTTCACCAGGGAATCTGCATTTTTAAGAAATGCTACAGGTGCTTCTGGTGGAGGTATCCTTGGAGCACATTTTGAGAAATTCTGCATTCTGTGACTTGAACTCTGCCCCTAGAAACACTCCGAGATGGCTTGGAGCATTTGGCCCTCGGCGATGGTCGCTGAGCTGGGCCTCACCAGAACCTCCACAGAGCGTGCGTCCCCTGAGAAATCTTTTCTCCTGAGAACCGGGAGAGATCATGGGCCCTGCAGCCACACTCGGCTTGAATTCTGGCCCTGCTAGTGACTAGCTGAGTGACCTCGGGCAAGTTTCTAAACCTCTCTGTGCTTCAGCTTTTTCATCTGTAAAATGAGGATCATAATATTAGTATTACCTGTCCCATAAAGTTGTTATGAAGATTAACGGAGTTAGAATTATAGAATGCCTAGAACAAAACCTTTTCATTTTAGGTGTTATATTAAGGGCTGATAGGTAAAATCAACATCTTTAAAATCCCATGATTCTAAAAAGTGGAAAATATGCAATATAGATTTTATACCATTATATTATGGGTGAGGCTATGGAAGTCAAGAGGAGAAATGACTTGCTGAAGGCCACAGAACTGGTCTGTAGCATGGCCAAGGCTGAAAGTGGGGCTTTTCACTCCCAGGTAAATTGTCTTTCTTTTTCCCAAACTGCCTGCCTAACGCCCCTTTCTTCTTGTTACAATGAATGCCATTTCTTGTTGTAGAGCTGCCTGCACTAATAGACAATGCGACCTTCCCCTTGTGGAAACCCTACTTTGATTGGGGGACAACCATTAAACCATTTTTCATTCTTCACCCACCTCTACCCTGATTAGCAACCATCTGCAGTTACTGCAACCCAAACCCTGTTTGGCCACTTTATTCTTCCTCCGCTGTCTATGCAGGGCGGCCTGGCAAAGGCTTACGGGGTGAAGTGGGGAGTGGCATGCCAGTGGGATTTGGAGCTATGGGTCCCCTGCTCTTGGCACCTGTTGCACCATGACTCACCCCCTTGTGTGAGTTTAGCAGAAGGAGTCCCCAGTCCCCTATAATAACACGTATTGCTTTTCCAAGTTACATTGTAGGGATCATGAAAATATGCAGTATCCATGTCTGGAAGTCATTGAACATCTTGCTTCCTAAGTCACTTGTGTCTTATAACTTACCTCTAGCAACGTCTGTCTGAATGATCTTGTGTTTGGGGCTAAAGGACTGAATATTTGTCTAAGGGATGGTGGTAGGTGAGTTAATTTCATCTCTGGTCTTGCTTCCTACCTAGCACCTACCTCTACCTTGCCCACCACTCCTGGCTTTGCCGCTGCTCTTTGGCTGACCTGGGACTGACAACCTTGACCTGAAGACAACTGAAGACTCAGGGTAGAAAAGGAAGCACCTATCCATCCTGCTTTCCTAAATGCTGCCCTCTGGACTTCTTGGCCCTTCTCCTGGTTTCCTTCTTCAACTTCTTTTCTTAATATTTAACAAATGATATTCTGTTCTGCCATACCGTCTTTAGGCACTTTCCCTCTCAGGCTCCCATTACATGGAGAAACCTTTCTTAAGGCTCCTCTGGCATGTAGTCCAGTGCCAGGGGTTCAAAGTGAGCCAGTCCAATCTAATCCTTGACCTTCTCAGGTTTATCGCAATAGATGGCCTAGACATGGATGAATATAAAGGAAATGTGCAGATAAATAACAGACTTAGAATTCAAACACAAAATTCTATATGGTTGGAGAGTTTCAGTATACATAGACAGCTTAGGTCAAAATAACACAGTGTCAACATTTGGTAAACGAAATTACTTCTTTGGCAGAATATATACTTGTGAATGTTGACATGAGTCTAGAGAGTAGAGAATTAAGGCAATTGTTCAGACACTGAGCCCAAGGCACAATACTTCTAAGTAATCACGCCTTCACTCAGCATCTCCACAGTCTTAAGCCCAAGAGCACTGGGTGGAACCATTCTATAAGCAAAACCTTGGCTATGAAAACAACTTTTGAAATCAAGATTCAAAAGATAAGATCAACAACAGGTGCCCTTTGCTTTCGGCAGAAGGTGTGTTCTTGAAAAGTTGGGCGTCAATATTTTTTTTTCCCCTCATTAATCTAATCACAGTCTAAATATAACAGAAGGACTGGATAGTTAAAGAAACCCTGTAGCTTATCTCATTGCAAAGTCCTTTTAGAGTGGTAGAAATCAAACATCAGATTTTCCTAAATTAAAATTTCTTAGAAGGGCATAGCATGTTAGTGCATATTGCCTATAGATAAAGGATATAAATATTTATTGGTTAAACACAGAAAGCTGGGCCTTCAGGAATGTTATGCTTATCAAATATTTTATATCTATGTTTATTCTGAAGATGTGACAGATTTTTCCCAAACCATGCAACCCTCATCCCTTCTTTACAATAGCTCCCACTCCATCCCATCCAACCTCCACCTTGAGGAATCTCTATTTAGCTCATCATTTAATTGATCATTCTTGCTTACTCTGATGACCTTTCCCCAAGTTCTCTGTGCTAAAATAATGCTTTGGGCTAAAGAACTGAGTCTTCTAAGAATGAAGGTGGGTGGCTGTCAAATGACTCAGAGATTATCACGGGGCTGTCTAAGGCTATCCCACATTGTAGCATCAGCAGCATCTGGCTATGGAGCACTTGAAATGTGATGAATGCAACTGAGAACTGAATTTTTAATGCAGTTTAGAAATTGACATGCAGTTCAGTGTTTGCAGAACTTCTAAGCGTGTTTGAAACAATGTGATCATATTTTAATTATAAATTGTATGAGATCTAAACATAAATCAAGTATTTCTGAAAGGATTTTAGCACTTGAATGGAGATGTGCTCTGACTATAAAACACACACCAGATTTTGAAGATTAGTAAGAAAAAAAGAATGTAAAATATTTCCTTAATAATTTTTTATATTGGTTACATGCTGAAATGATAATATTTTGAATATATTGGGTGAAATAAAATATATTGTTAAAATGAACTTTGTTTCTTTTTACTTTTTATGTGGCTACAAGAACACCGAAAATTATAAATGTAGCTCATATTACATTTCTATTGAACAAAGCTGGTCTAAAGTATGTCACTGTCCTACTTTCTCACTACTGCCAGGTATAACCAAATAAGTCAGCTATCCCTACAACAGAGTTTAGGGGTTTTAAGTTGAACCCTCTTCAGCTGAAGAAAAATCTATTAAACTCCAGTTTTAGTCTTTGATTTAGCTTCCTAATCTACTCTTGAACTACAATTGCCTTGGGATCTTTCTGGTTTATGAAGCCTACATGCACAGTTTATGTGTCGTTTTTAATAGTTAAGATTTTCAGAGAATACTTAAATAAAAAAGAAAGATTTGGAAGGAATATTTGAAACTGTTACTTTGAACTTCTTATTTTGTACAGGTGAAAACCAGTTCCTCGAGTGGGGAGAAGGCCTTCCCAAGCACACACTGCTCTGCACTGGCACCTCCGGACCACTGCTGGTCAGGACTCCACCTGTTTTATCACGCCAGAAATGCCTGGGGCCAGAAACACAGCCATGGACAATATGACAGATCACAGATCATTACAAAGGAACAAACTGGCTGGGTTTTTGTTTTTTTGAGATAGGGTCTCACTCTGTGGCCCAGGCTGGAGTGCAGTGGTGAACTCATAGCTCACTATAGCCTCAAACTCCTGGGCTCAAGCGATCCTCTTGCCTCAGCCTCCCAAGTACAGTTGTACACCGCTATGCCCAGTTAATTTTTCTTATTTTTTTGTAGGGGTCTCACTATGTTGCTCAGGCTGGTCTCGAACCCCTGGCCTAACATGATCCTCCCAGCCTGGCCTCCCATAATGCTGGTATTACAGCCTTGAGCTACTGCACCTGGCTGCAGCTGGCTATTAATGAAAACCAGATGATGAACCACAAAACACATCCTTCAGAAGGTTGACTAGCTGGAATGGAACATCCAGGGTTGAACAGTAGTAGGAACCTGGGTTAGGACGTAGGAGGCTGGGATGGGAGTCCTAACTCTGCTAGAGGCCACTGTAAGTCACCAGGCAAGTCGGTTCTCACACCCTACATGCTTTGCTTATCTTTCAAATGAGAGGGGCAGGGCAGAAGGTCTGCAGAGCTTCTCCAGGCTTCTACAAGCCAGATCCCAAACAGTCTAATTCCAGCTTCTTTCTGACCTGTAGCGTCAAGTACAGAAAGGCACTGCCAGCTGGGTTTAAGAATACTAACATTTTGGGTCAGCAAATTAGTCCTGCAGGGCAGGAGGTGTAGTGCTTGCACAGCCAGCAGGCCCTGTGACTGCTCAACCTCATCCCTGCTCAGTGATCTCCTTAGTAGCGGTGTGTTTCATCTCACATAGCTCTGCTGGGTCAAGTGCATTGCCAGTTTAAGGCCATTTGAAGCATTTGTCAAATTAACGTCTAGAAAGCATATACTAATCTTTATGCTCACCACCACATATAAGAGGCCCTATTTTATATCGTAAAAAAGCTCTCATTGTTATTTCAGTTTGCTGCTTTGTAATTATAAATGATGCTGAACTTTTTCCCCCATAGGTTTATTGGCAACTTTTATTTCCTCTCTTATGCATTGACTGTTTGCCTCTTTTGCCCAATTTTCTTGAATGGTTTTTGTCTTAATGATTTGTGAAGGTCTTTACACTTACGTATGTTCACTCTTTCTTGTCACATGTTGGTAATCCTTTCTTACAAATACTTTTTCCAGTTTGTGACTTTCCTTTTAATTTCGTGCATAAACTACTCTTAATTTATAGACATCAACACTTTAAATCGTCACATTTATCAATCCTTTTATTGTTAAAAAAAAAGGCTATGATTTTATATTTTTAAAGCACCTTTCTCACTCCCAATTGGGTAATTTCCCATACAATAGTTACCTATTTTTCTCTTGAATCTATGGAAACTTATTGTGGCATATGTTGTAAAGTAAGAAGCTAGATCCTTTTTCTCCATATAATCAATCATTTCCTACACTGCTTATTAAATTAACTTTCCTATTCCTCTGCTTTCCACACCCATTTAATGTAGCCCATTGTTGACATCATCAGAGAAGATTTTTCATCAGAAAGTCTTAACAGCACAATTATATTCTTTCAATCCAGCTTAAATTACATATGATTATTAGGATGGGTAAGAAAGTACAACAAAATGGGGTGGAAGTAAAATGAATTATCATTGATATATATATATATACTGCCAAAAATTTGGATATAACTGAAGAATTTCAGTTAATTAATCAAATATTTCATATATTCAATTGGAAGTTTGGTTAAGGCTAGCTGATAAGTTAACTGGGTTTCTGTTATAAAAATTCGCTTTAAAATCTTTAGGGTTTTGAGCATAGTAGGTGAGTAAGATATTGTCTCTGGAATAAGTGGAATTTTCCAGTGTTGATCAGATGTTTATCACGGCGTGGGCAAACGGTCCAGGGAGCCTGGATGTGGTTTGGGCTATTTCTTCTTGATGCAGATGCAGTGGCTTTTATTCTGGGTGGGCAGTGTGGGGACCAGGTAGTTTCATTGGGCACACAAGGTCTTGCAAGAGGAGGAAAGCCCTTCTGTTGGTTCACTGGGTCAGCAGCCCCTCCTTACGAAGCAGGATGCCAACTGCTGCTCTGACCAAAGCCAAAGTCCTTTTTAAGGCCACATGCTCACCACAGGACACTACATATCCTCCCAGATCGGACCCTTCTTGCTTCTCAAGGAAGTAGGACTCAGCATGACATGTGAGCCATGGAAAAACTTTCTCAAGCCCTCCAAGTCCATTCTGTCTGAGCCACTGAGGGTGTACGCTGTGTTCTTTTGAGGTTAGAATTTGCTTTAATTAAGGAAATAAAATAAAATCCAACACACCCTGTTCACACACCACATGTGCTGAGGGGCTCCGGGAAAACCCCAGTGCTGTTAGGATGAAGAGTCAGCAGGGACTTCTTGGATGACTTGGCTAGTGTCAACCGGCCGCCCTGCCAGCTCCTTCCCTGAGAACGGCTGCCTTTTTTCAGATGCTGTTAATTTCATGCTTGGGATCTTTAACTATTGAGATGAGTCTTGACTCCCCTTTGCATTACGGTTCTTCTCTGCTGAGGCGAGTAGGAAACTTGGAATGATGAGATTCAGGGTTGGTGGAGAAAGGACTCCCTAGACCACAAAACCTCTAGTTCAGAAAATGTCCCACATTTTACTCGGCCTGCTCTCCTTTCACACCCAGTTCTGCCCCACCCTCCATTTGTCACAGTGTCCCCCCCCTCCCTTAAGACACAGTGCAAAACTCTTCCCAAGTTAACACCAACCAAGAGAACGTTCCATCTGTCTTTCTCATGCACACGCCCTGCCTAACTCAACCTCCTATGTGAAAATCTACAGGAACTCTGTTTTTCATAATGGCTTAATCTCTTATGATTTTTCTCTGCATAAACTCCTTGGCTACAAGGTCGACAATTGATCACTGCATTCAAACACACTTCATGGTGCTCGGCTCTGATGATCTTAGAAATATTCTTCTTTGAATGTACTTTAATAATAAAAAGGAAAATAAGCAGAGACTCATCTTTTTGAGATAGTTTAATTACCAATGCATGTATAGTCGGAAGACTGTTTCAGAAGACTTTCTCAAGTCCTGATATTATTGGAACAGTGCAAGCTCTGAGACACTTGCTGGTGAGGATTAGGAAGGATTGCAGGGCCCTAAAGCTATTTCAGGGAGCCTCCCTTTTCTGACCCGCCCCACCCCCATAGGATTTGATAGGGGAAAAGAGTGGAATATCAGGATTCATAGAATTGCAAGTGATAGACCCCCAACTCAAACTGGATTAAGCAAAACAGGGCATTTAAAGGCCACCAAAACTGGGCAATCCAAGAGTGCAACTGGTTTGGGGCATAGGTGGCTATAGTTTTCCAGCGTTCTTGATCTCTATTTTGCTTTTCTCTGTGTTGGCTCCATTCTCAGGCACACCTTGTTCAAGTGAAGGCAAGGGTGCCTTCCAGCATGTTCGTCCTATAACTTAGAAAACCCAAGCAGAAACAGAATGCCTCTTTCCCAAGAGGTCCTGCCACAGCCCTGCTCACATGCCTCCTCCGAAGTAATCACTGTGGGGGAGGAATATGGTCTTTTTATCAGCCCAGCCTCATCAAGGTGCCCAACACTAGAACCAGGGGTCAAGCACAACCTCTCCCAAACCACGTGGGTGGCTCACTGAAGGGGAAAAATGCTGCTGTTCCCACGGAAGGGCATGCTGGGCAGGCAGAGTAGTCAGTGTCCACTCCCACGGATGCGAGGTAGGCCATGTGATGAGAGTTCTCACTCAGCTCTGGGTGAGCTTGCGCTCACCCTTTAGCTGGACAAGGAAATTACGTCTCTGAACATATAAAGGATGCCAGGGTGGTGCCCGAAAGATGCTGGGCTCTAGAAGTAGATTGTCACATGTAGTAGTAATTTGGTGAGAATGCAATCCTCCTCCCCTCTGTGGCTTCTCTTCCCCCTCGGTCTGTATCTAGTTAGCACCCATCCCTCTTCTCTCTCCCTGCTTTACCTTGGCAGCCCCTGACAACTCAGGCACCGTGCACTAAGGCACAGCAGACTGCAAACGAAGGGTATGAGGGGTTACCTCCTGCCTGCTGACCTCTCTCCTCCTCTGGGCCACAGCATGTGTTGCATTCCAGGAGGCTGCCGTGTGTTCCAACATATCCAATCCTGTGGGTTCCCCAGGTGTTGGCCCACAGGAGGAGCACGGCTGGCCGAACTAGCTGGTCCCCTCCATGCTGCTGGGTAGGGGGACACTCTGCATCACGTTCTTTCTCACGAGACTCAGCATGATGCTGTAGAAAGAGCGTTGCATTGGGAATTTAAAAATTTGGGTTCTAAATTTTGGCTCAAAAAGTAGCTGGGTGACTTTAGGAATGTCTCCAGGCTAATTTCTTCCTCTATATTTGATTATAGCTTCTACAAACCACCTATAATGTCCTTTTAGGCTTCAGTGTTCATCCAGCCCAAGAATCCACTGCAGCACCTTCATGTTTTCCTCTGAAAATTATGTAGAATAAAGCTTATCTCCTAGAACAGATGTAAGGAGGTAGGAGAAGGCTGTGAAGCCCGATTCCTCCGCCAAGTAGGTACATGACTTAGGGAATACTGTTAACCTCTGTGATTCGCTTTCTTCATCTTTACAGTGGGACTGCAGCCTGTCCTGAGGATTAAATGGATTATACCTGAAGAGTGCCTGGGACATAGAAAATGCTTATGAGCATCAGCTATTGCCATTGTTGTTATATAACACAATATACAATATGATGTATAAAGGAAATGTGTTATGGGTTAGGGGCTCAATATCTGTTAAACACTTGCCAGTGACAGGAACTCGTGTCTCATGAGGCAGCTGGTCTCATTTTGGGTAGATCTAATTATTATTAATATCTAGTTATTATTGCCCTGGAAACATTTGAAGTTATGGTCAGGCTCCCTCTTGAACACTCCCGTGTGTTTTAACTTCTTTCTCTTGCTACCGTTGTAAGACTGGCCACCCTCTATCGGAGTGTCCAGGTTTGTTAATGCCCCTCTCAAAAAGAGCCACCCCTAACTTAACACTAGATGAGATCTAAGCGGTGCTAAAGTTATCACTTTCCTTGAATGTATAATTATATTTTTATTAGTGCTGCTTGGGACTGGATTAGCTTTCTAGCAGCCAAGTCATGTTTTGGGCTTGTATTTAGCTTGTAGCTAAGAAACCCCTGAGTTGGAAACTATTTTTAGAATTCAACTTCTAACCCTGAAGTCCTCTGTCTTATCTAATCAATGTTAACTTCTGGGATAAGTATTGAAAATCTTTCAAGTGCAGAATGAGGAAATCCTAACTCTGGGAATTTGATGTCAATTAAATGAACCCCATTTTGTTTATTTATATTTTAAAAAGGAGGTGAGAAGGAGCGGGAAGACTTTGGGGCCTCAGGCTGGACTGAGCCCTCCCGTTGAGACCTGATATTCTGAGCTATGGGCAAGACGTGGGGAGCCTTCAGCCAGCGCCAGCCAGGCTCTTGCTCACGTGGGGAGGCCGGGGAGGCCATTGCTTCAACCGGGAGTGCTCAAAGCTTCGCTTATGCTGGTCCACAAGATGTCACAGTGTTTTTGTTCTGTGCTGTTGTCGCCTTGGTGGGAAATGAAAGCTACCATCGAACAATCTCTATAATCCCCCTCCCAATCCCCAAAATATGCTTGGAATAAGCCAATGAATTTTCATTCGAAGACATTACTTTTTCATGAATGCATTTTCGTTTTTCATATCTGAGACATTCTATTGGTGTTTGGTAGAATTCTATCAAATACTGTATCCCTATATTAATTGCCAAATTTGAGTGTCTATCATTTAGTAAAATGGAAGCTATCTCTGAATTCAGATATTCCTCCATTCATAAGAGAACTGAAGTATGAAGTCAAATACTTAAGGTTCTTTACATACATATAAAAACCATAACTAAGAATTTTTGTTATTGAACCCATTTCTCCCATTGTATTCAGTATAATATAATGAAAGATATATATATACACCCACATACATACTATACACATACATATCTATACACTCATATATAGATATACTAAGTATGTGTATTTATATACATATATAGCATATATGTACACATATATGTATACTGTATATCAAACATCTATATTAAATTGTGATAAAATCACCTTACCCCATGTTAATGGCATTCTTGTAATCTACCTGAAATTTATTAAGACACACACACTTCTCTGGCTTGGGTTTTCTCCATGAGTGCATTTTGACCTCCAGTGATGATCAATTACATTTATAAAGGTTCATCAATCACTTATTTGTTTCCTGTAAAATAAATTCAAAGTACACATTATTAATGTCAAACTTATACATTTTGATTTCTGGAATGAACTTTGATTTTTATTTTAAAAATTGAGAAAACCATTTCTCTGTTTTGATTCTTTGGGCTTTTCTCCCATTCTCTGCAACTATTAAAAGATCCTTACGGTGGGCCTGAAAGGCTTTCTTTCGGCTCTCATCCCCTCCCCTCTACTTGCAAATAATGCGTCACTCCTCAGCCCTGGGGCCTCCTCTTGCACTAGGTCTGTTTGTGCTCCTGGGTCTCTGAGCGCTGGGTTTGCTGAAACCATGGTGTGTGTTCGTGCCCCCCTCATGGCCAACCTCAGCAGGAGGCCTCTGCTCCTGGACCACCCAGCCCTTCACTGAAGCTTGTGGACATTCCAGAACACACAGTCCCTCCCTCCTTGGGCTGGTTTATTGGATTACACCACCTGCCACCTGCCTGGAGGTGGAGGTCTATTGCCCTGCACTGCCTTGCCTTTCCTCCCTTCTGCTGCATTTTAAGCACTGTGATAAGAGAGGAGACAAAGAGGAAATGTCGAGGGTCCCACTCCTCTCAACCTTGACCAGAAAAATATCCTGAGTCACCTCCGTGCCTGCACCCAACATCACCACCCGAACTGCTGCCTCTGCCCGAGTGCACGTCGGCCAGGAACCAGGGCCTCTGACCCTCTGTGGCCAAGGCACAGACCCTCACACCCTGGCCTGGAGAAGAAGTGTGTTTCTTTTTAACTATCTGGCATTTATTCAATGAAACCTTAAACTGACCATTATTTTTGGATGTGGAATTAGAAATACTCACATAGAAATAAATTCTTTGGTATTTAAGTTTTTACTTTCCCTGAAATAACTAACTGATGTTCTGAAAAACAGTTTGTTAATTCCAACCATAAGGTTGTGTGATTGATAGAAACTGTAAATGGAAAACAGAAGCAACAAGAATGGCAGCAAAAACCAAGATCAATTTTAATTAAGTCAAATGGCAGGGATCGAGCGCATACTTTAGCTCACTCTGGAGTTTCCAGCGTGTTGCAGCTTCAGAGGCGGGTGTGTGTGTGTGTGTGTGTGTGTGTATGTGTGTGTGTGTGTGTGTGTGTGTATGCGCGCACGCGACCTTCGGTATCAATTGCTTAAGCACCTAGTTTTGGCGGGGTATAGTTCACTGAGAGAATGACACAGAAGGAATTCATATGCGAGAAGAGTATGATAAACAAAGGGAGAGGGGAAAGAGAAGGGAAAAGGAGAAAGAAGAAGTTTGAAATAAGATGAATATGGAGGGGAGAAGAAAAAATAAATTGGTTATAATTTTATATTCCAATGAACAGACTAGTAAAAAGAAATCTAATGAGGAGGCAGAGGATTTTTTTTTCTTTTCTCTCATTTCTTTAGGCTCATGGCTTGATTTTGTTCTGGCTATCATTGTATACATGGGCCAAGGCAGGTTTCCCAGAATAGTCGAACTTCTTCCTGATGTGCTGGAATGTCATTCCTGATGTCATGGAAAGAGATGTCTTCACCCCTATATCCCTGTACCGCTGTATCTCTGTATCCCTAGACCCCTGTATCCTTGTGTCCCTATAGCCCTGTACTCCTATATCCCAGTGTCCCTGTACCCCTGTATCCCTACATCCTTATGCCCCTGTGCCCCTGTATCCCTCTATCCCTATATGTGTGTATCCCAGGCTGAACGGGCCAAAGTATGAATCTATCCACAGATATGCATTTGACTCTACTTTAAATAGAAGGAAATATAAGTGAAGTCTTTTTCTTCATGGGGCCTATTAACTAGAGGAAGAGATAAAACCTATGGAAGGAGATAAATAGAACCTTCGGGCCGTATGCAGTGAGCGCCCAGAGGTGACTGTAAAGATGACGGCGCAGCCATGCAGGCGAGCAGGAGCTCATGGTGGGACCTTTCAAGTAGTAGGTGGGATGCAGAGGAAAGAGCACGGGGTTTCGGGTTAGGACACACAGGTTTAAATCATGGTCCAGCCATTTGCCCATATGTGACCTTCGTTGTGTTATTTTACCCCTTGAAGGCTCAGTTTTGAGCTGTGTAAAATTGTACTGCCGATGTGCACTTTACAAAGCACTTTTCAAATACATTGTCTCGAGTAATCCTCTCGGCAGTTCTGTCGAGTGTGAAGTGTTGTTCAAAGTTCGCTCTCCATAGCATTGTGCTGGAACCCAGTGTTCTCCGAGAAGGCTCCTCAGGGAGACAGGGCTTCCCTGCCTTGCGTGCAGAGGGGGCTGTGCGTACTGGCGGAGGAAAGCATTTCCATCAGACTGGGAGAGGCAAGGAAAGGTCACGGACGTCTCGATTCTTCTGGAGTCTGGTGGCATCCTGTCCCACCTCAGCTCCTCCCGGAGCTCTCCAGATGCACAGGGTGCAGATGTACAGCCTGGGTGGCTCAGCCACAATGAAGTCAGGGCCAGGTGGTCAGCTGGCCCAGCCCGTGGGATGCACGCTCTTACCAAGCAAAGATCTTTGACACAAATGTCCTTGCACTTACCTTGCTGTGTTGACATTGGGGTGGGGAGGGTCCAACTCATAAGGTCAGGAGCTACTGGAGGTGCACATGGAAAATCTTAACAAAATAAAATATATGCTTTTACCCCTGGAAGAAGAGGGTACGTGCCTCTCATTCATCCACTTAAAAAAACAAAACAGTTTTTCCTCCTATACCCTTCCTTTTATACCTGTTTGCTTCTTATTCCTCTACTGCCCCCACTGTGACCCTGGGAACTCCTTCTCAGGCAGTGTGAGGTCCTGGCAGTCTTCTTTCCACGCTCTGGTCAGGACCATATTGTCTTGGAGATCCACAGGCAGGATAAAATGAAGAAAATTCCAATTTTGACAGAATGTGTGGATGGGGTTGTGGGATTTGTAGGAAGCTGGTCTGTCTTCATCCTTATAATCATCAGGGTCATTTCAACGATGCTGGGGTTTGGGGTCAGGACACACAGGTTCAAATCATGGTCCAGCCATTTGCCCATCATATGACCTCTGTTGTGTTAGGTCACATCACATCATGGCTGATGACGAGGAAGATGGCAGTATGGAAATAACATGAGCACTAGCTGTGTCTATTGAGTGTCTACTTGGTGCCAACACTGCTAAGTACTGTAGGTGAATTATATTTTAATTCTCACAGTGACTCTTTGAGATAGGGTTGCATAATTATCAGCTTTTCACACGAGGGAGCTAATATTCAGAAAGAAAAAGGGCTGAAGCTTATTTACACAGTGAGAAATGGTAGAACCCAAATCCAAACTCGGGCAGGTCAGCACCAACGCTCAAGCTCTTAATCACTATTGTTAGAGCCCTCTGACTGGTCACCCCTGCCCCCACGTATCTTTTGCACCCACCACTTCCAGAGAGCACCCCACTCATGTAGTGCAACCCAAGGATCCCACATGGCAATTGGCCCAACTAACATGAACAAGGTTGAACCTGGCAGGGCTCTGCCCAGAGTTTGGACTTCTGAGGCAAGGGACAGAGAACCCTCAGGCTTCCAGAGAGCCCATCCTCAGCTCCCTCAGGCTGACCAGCAGAAGACGGAGAGTGGGACCTGTGGAAGCAGGAGTGGGGAGGGCTGGACTCCTGAAGCTGCACGCATAGGTTGTTGTGCCATCATGCCCTCCTCCCCCCGACCTGAAGCTCTCCACAGCCCCGGCTGCGTCCCCCACTGCACTCCCTGTGCACTATTGCTGGCGGACAGCCCTGACTTTTCTCCGTCCCTCCAGTATCCCCACTCCTGCAACTGACATTGAAGACCAGGGTGCTTCTGGGTCACCACATGTGGTGAGAATGTCTGCTCACGGATATTGCATCAGAATAGGTCTGGAAATGAAACACACCGAGAGAATAAACTGAGAAGCGTGGAAATAAAGGGGCTGTTTACAACGTTACTGGGGGTTTAAGGGAAATCAGCAAGGGGTGGTCAGTAACCCAGGGCTAGCAACAGTGGGGTGCTCTTACTGCACTCAGGTCTGCAGGGCTTGGGTTTCTGGAAACCAGACACAGCAGTGGTCGTGGGAGAGGAGCTCCTGGCAGGAGACGTGGCCTCTAAGAGAAGGTGTTCACTGCCAACCCATGGCTCAGCAGAGAGGTACCCAGAGAATAGCACCCCAAACTCCATCTCCTCCCTTGCTGTGCTCTCCTGAGCATGCCTCCCATTGGTAGAACCCAACCAAAGCCAGAGGCAAGGGAGTCCAATGAAGCATTTCCACTTAGCTCATCCTCCAGGTAAACATGCAGGGTAGAAAAGGGTGGGTAGTGGATCTGGAAGGGCAAAAAAATCAAAGGACTAGCACAGATGTTTGCATTTCTTTCCCACATGAAGACTTCACCCTACTTTTCTATACCTCTTACTTCAGTGTGTTACAAGGTCTGCAGCTTCTTTCTCTGGGCTCAGTACAGGATGCTAACCTGTCAACTAGGAAAAATCTGCCACATTTGAGCTCCTTACAGCCTGGCCCCTGCAAAGCTGTCTTCCTCTGAGAACTAAATCCCCTGGGCATGCAGTGCTGTGCTTTCTGGGGACTTCATGCCCTGTTAACTCTGAACCTGAACTTGACTGTTGGCATGAGCTCCTCCTCGGAAAAGCCCGAGGAAGTAGAACCCCTCACCCTCTCCTCCTGCTCCGTGTTTCCTGGGGAGATTTGCCTAATGACAGGTCTTTCTGTCCTGGCAGAGATGCTGTGCCTTCCTCAAGACTGGGATTCTAGGGACAGCCTGAACTCTGTTCTTTTCTCACCCTCCACCCTCTCTCAAGAGCCAAATTGAATCCCACCAGCTTATTGCCAACTCGCTCCATCCTTTTTAAACTTCTTTAGCTACAAGCATAAATTTCTTCACTATTCCAGGTGTGGCTCATTAACCTACAGCATCAGCATCACCTGGGAACTTGTTAGAAAAGCAAAATCTTAGGACACAGCCCACATTTCCAAATCTGCCTTTTGCAAGACCCCAAGGTGAGTTGTATATACCTTAGTTTGAGAAGGATTGATATAGCCTATACACAATATTAAGAGGCATGCAATGCCATTTTGACTTTCTTTCTTAAGTATTTATAGTAGCCTCAAAAGCTATTTCCAAGTAATAGAGGAAAATTTGAGGTTATTTTGTGCTTTGAAATTTGTATGTTAGTATTACATTTATTCAATAGTTCATATTTTTCACAAACCTTTCATAACTCATTGGAGTCTCATTATAAGCTCCATGTATGTAAGGTAGATATTATGAGCTCTATTTTCCATATGAAGATCTGAGGCTTGATTAAGTAATCTGGGTCATCTGCTAGGCGGAATGGGTCTGGGACCAGATACTTGGACTCGGAACTCGTGCAGTGGATTGAAAAGAGCACGCACCTCACCTCCCTCCCCCACTTTTCCTATATCGCTTGTTCCACACTCAATCTGCATCAAAATCAGCTGGAGTGGGCCTATTGTTAAATAAGTAGATTTCTGGGTCCCATTCCAAGACATTACGGATCTCTTGTGGTCTCTAAAATTTGAGAACCACTTTTTTATATGGTTAAAATGGTCTGATTTAAAAGAATGGGAGAAAGAAATTTTAGGCTCATTGGGTTCACATTAGTGGGACTTAAACCTATGAAAGGCTTTGTGGCAGAACAGGAAGATTTTCTCCAGCCTACCCAGTAGTCGAAAGATGGCCAGAAGGGCTTAGAAGAGAACAACAAAGAGGTGGTTATGACACAAAGATTGGGCAGCCCTGGGGTGTGGCAGTAAAAAGGAAAGTGACCAGCTGTGGAGACAGAAATGATGATGATGATATTCTGCAAGTTGGGGTATGAGCAAGAGTTGAGGGTAGGAAGAATTAGAGAAAATGGTTGTCTAGGGAAACTGAATGATAAAGAAGCATAGAGTACTACTCAGCCATAAAAATGATGAATTAATACCTTTTGTAACAACCTGGATAGAACTAGAGACCATTCTCCTAACTGAAGTATCTTAAGATATCAGTTCTTAACAAATTTATTTATAGACTCAATTCAATCCCAATCAACATTCCAGTAGTACTTTTTTATAACATCAACAAGCTGATTCTAAAATATATATGGAAAGGCAAAGTGCCTAGCATATTAAAAACAATTTTGAGAAAGTAGAATAACATTGGAAAATTTATGCGACCTTATTTTAAGACTCGCTATATTCAAGTCGGCATGGCATTGGCATAAAAATAGATATATAGATCTATGAAACAGAATAGATGAGTTCGGAAATTATCCCACACATATATAGTCAGTTGATTCCAAAAATGGTGGTAAGGTGATTAAATGGAGAGAGAATAGTATTTTTAACAAATGATGCTGACATTACTGGATATCTATGTAGAAAAAGTGACCATTTCCTCTTATGTCACACTATACAAAAATGTTAACTTGAAATAGATAATAGACCTAAATGTGAAATCTAAAACTTAGAAAACTTCTATAATAATATATAATAGAAAATTCTTTGCAACCTGGAAATAAAAAACAATTAGATAGGACACAAGAAATCAGGACAATGAAAGAAAATTAGTTAATTAAAATTAAAATAATCCTTTGCAAGAAATAATTAGAAAATAAAAAGACAATACACTGGGATAAAAATATTCTGCATTCATTGTATTCTGAATACAGAATAAATTCTTATAAATTAATAACAAAAAAAACACCCAAATTAAAAAAAGGTCAAAAGATTTGAATAAACACCTCACCGAAAAATATTAGGGATGGAAAAATAAACATATGAAAAGATGCTCAACATTTATCGTTAGAGAAATGCAAATTTAAATAACAATGAGATATCACTACATAATAATTGGAATGGCTAAGATCCAAAAAACTGCCAATAACAATTGCTGACAAAGATACAGAACAGCAGGAACTCTCATTTATTGCTGGTAGGAATATGGAGTGCCACAGTAACTTTAGAAGATAGTTTATACACTTAAACATACTCTTATAATACAATCAAGCTGCTAGATATTTACCCAAATGATTTGAAAACTTATATCCACACAAAAACCTCTATGAGAATGTTTCTAGCAGTTTTATTCATAATTGACAAAAACTAAAACAACTAAGATGGTTTTCAATAGGTGAATGGATGAACAAAGTATGGTGCATCAATATAATGGAATACTCTTCAGTGACAAACGGGAGTCATGTATGCATAGTTCTGTCTTCTGAGAGTCTAAAAGCAATGACAACCAAGTAGCAGTGAGCACACTCAACACTCAGGTCTTGGTTTCTAACACCATTCTTTCAATAGAACCAGAACTCCTTGGAGAAATGGCTGATTCTAGGACTGGAGCAGGCAATACCCAAGAAAAGCCTGGAGCATCTTGTAGTGCCAGACAGTAAGGAAGTGCTCAATAAGGAAAACAATGGGGGTATGTCAAAGGGACACAAGAACCAATTGAAAGAGCTCCCAGTGTCCAAAACTGAAACAATCTGAGCAAAAAAATCTGTGAAGCAATATTATAGTATAAAGTACAAGATAAATATCTATGAGTCATATTGTTATAAATAAATGCTTGACTAAATAGATAAATGAAGGAGCACAGGCAATTCTCTCATGCATATGAATTCCAAATGATTTAGGTGGTAACTTTCCCCAGGACCATGGAAGTAGAGTGTAAGTTGTTGCCTTTTAAGTATGAGTTGCACACAGTGATTTCCTTCTAAAGGGTACAGTACGAAAATGAGGGAAAAAAGGGGAAACTTTGCAGTGGAGAAACTTTACCTTAGCCAGGTGACCACGATTAACAAGAGTGATGAGTCAGGTTAGTAGCATGTACTCTTGACAGGATGTGATAGCAATAGCACTTTACCTCTCTCATCTTCCTCCCCCAAATCTATAACCCACATCTAACAAAGGGGAAAACATCAGACAAGCTCCAACTAAAGAACATTCTACAAAACACTTGACCATTACTTCCCATACTGTCAAGGTCATCAAAACAAGGAAAGTCTGAGAAACTTTCACGGCCTAAGGATACGTGATATCTAAATGTAACGTAGTATTTTGGATAAGATTCTGGAACAACAATAATAAAAAGACATTAGGTAAAAATTAAAGAAATCTGAAGAAAGTATGACCTATAGGTAATAATAATGCAGCAATATTATTTTATTGGTTCTGACAAATTTACCCTACTAATATAAGATGTTAACAATAGGAGAAACTGGGTGTGGGATGTACTGGAACTCTTTGTACTATCTTTGAAACTTTTTTGTAAACCTTAAACTATTTTACAATTAAAAAGTTTCTTTCAAAAATGGACAAAGAATTTGAAAGACACTGCACAAAAGAAGATATACAAATGGCCACAGGAAGATGCTCAGCATCACCAGGCGTCAGGGAAATGCAAATTCGACCCACAATGAGCTACCACTACATGCTTATTAGAGTAGCTTAAATTTAAAAACTGTCAATATCAAGTATTGGGTAAGACGTGGAGCAATGGGAACTTGTACATTGCTGGCAATAACACAAAATAGTACAACCACTACAGAAAATAGCTTGATAGTTTCTTATCAAGTTAAACATGCCCCACACCCCTGTAATTTCACTCATGTATTTACCCAAGAAAATTGAAACAGATCCACATAAAGACTTTTATATAAATATTCATAGAAACTTTACTCATAATAACCCCAAACTGGAAAAACCCAAATGTCTAACAACAGCTGAAGAGATCAATAAACTACTGTACATCCATAGAATGGAACACTACTCAGCAATAAAGAGGCACAAAGTATCGATGTATGCAACCAGATGGACATTCAAAATCATCATGGAAGCAAAAGAAGCCAGACATGAAAGTGTACAGACTGTAATGATTCTATTGATAGGAAATTCTAAACAAGCATAAATAATCTCCAAATTGTGCTGGTGTCACACACACACATATCTATCAATCAAAACTTATCCATTCACATACTTAAATGGGTGCATTTAATTAAGTTATACTCCTTCAAGTTGATTTGAAATCTAAAAATGGGGTTCTTTTATTAAGAAAGGCAATCCTGACTTAAGTGATTTAGAGAATGAACGTGGCTAACTGGAACTAGACCTCCTGAAATTGCAGTGTGTGATTTTTGTATCTTTGCTTATATTTCATATTGTTCTTCTTGCCTGGGACTCTCTCCATTCGTCTCCCCACATATCTGAGTTGCATCTCTTCCATGCATCATTCCTTAGCCACCCTGCTGTGCTGTTGTGTCCTGATTTCTCTGAACTCATGTGGTCAGGGTATTGGAGGAGAGTGGCCTGGCATCACTGGTTCCATCACAAATGTGCATGGAGCACCTGCTACAGGACTGGCACTTTTTGAGGTGCCGGGGAATCAAAGATGCATGAGAATCATCCCCCACACATTTAAAGAGCTCACAGTCTAGCAAGAGGCAGCCGTGTGCAATGCAATGCAATTAGTCCTCTGTGAGAAGATGTGTAAAGTGGCAATGCACTCTCCCTGTCTAGAGCTGTATTAATAACTTCACAGCTTGGGGAGCATTTGAGCTAGATCTCAAGGATAAGAAGGGGATAGTTTTCTCAGTCTCGTTTGCATTTTATGAAGGAATACCTGAAGCTGGGTAATTTATTTAAAAAAGCGGCTTATTTGGCTCATGCTTCTGCAGGCTGTACAAGAAGGTGCCAGCATCTGCTTCTGATGAGGGACTCAGGAAGCTTTCACTCATGGCGGAAGGCAAAGGGGAGCAGGCATGTCACGTGGTGAGAGAGGGAGCAAGAGAGAGGGTGGATGGGGTGCCAGGCTCTTTCTAACAATCAGATCTTGCTTGAGCTAATAGACTGAGAACTCACTCCTGACGGATCTGCCTCCCACTAGGCCCCACCTCTAAGATTAAGGATCAGATTTCAGCATGAGATTTGGAGGGGACAAACATGTAAACTGTCCCTGGTGTTGGAGGGAAGACACTCCAGGCTGAGCAAATGGCCTGGGTCAAGGCCAGAGCCCAGCCATGAAGGCGTGTGCGGGCTGGTGAGTGGAGGAGAACAGAGCGGGTGAGGCAGGAGAGCGAAGCTGGGGTCAGCCCGAGTGCAGCCATGCTAAGGGGCTGAGCAGCACCATAGAAGGTGGGTGGTGTGAGGGTGCTTCACAGGGGGCCGCGCAGAAGAGTAGTAGCCATTATTATTGTTGTCACTGTATTGCCGGTGTTATGTAATACAATGTTTTGAAGTCCATTTTTGGCTCATATATGTGGGTTGAGGGAAACTTCTACTCAGGCAGAAAGATAAGACCTATTTTCCATGCCTCTTGAGAAAAGGAGCAGCGATTGACGGACACAGGGGGAGGGAGTCCCTGCTGGTGTCCAGTCCCCCGGGGGGTATGGAGATGTCACAGAGAGCAAGTTCAGTGAAGGCAGCATCTGGGCTCAGGTGGTTCATGACTGCAGCACCCCCATGAGAGCCTCGCTTGGGGTCCATGTAGCACTCACTCTTGTCTCTGTGGTTACTGAGCCTCCATGTTTTGTCTCCTTATCATGGCCTCAAAAGAGAGGTGGGGTTTGTGGTCCAGGTGGGGGTAGGGAAGGGGAGTTCCTGTCTGTTCTTCTTCCCTCTTCCCCATTCTCCCCATCTCCCTCCTCTTTCTTCCCAAACAGGTGACAGGAGTGTTAAGACCATGAACTCCCATCAGGAGCCAGCAGGTTCCTTTGGGCACCGGTTGGGAAATCACAGAGTCCTCATCTGATTTCACCCGCAATGGAAGGATCCGCTGGCAGAGTCCATTTTGGACGTGAGGGACCAACAGGGGCAGGTGGTTCCCTTGTTAACTGCAGACTGTCCTTTGGAGCCTGTGTGGCACTCTCTGCCCATAGAACTCCCCAGGCATGGGAGGCTGCCGGCATTCAGAGTCACTTCTTGGAAACTGAGCCCTCATTTCCTGCAGTAAGCACAAGATGGTGCAGTCCAGTCCCCCATCCCTGGGTAGGAGGATGGCGACACTTTGGGCTCTGAGGCACATGTGAGAAATTGAGAGTCACTGCTGGGGGCTTTGTGGTCAGGGAATGAAGGGGTAGGTGTGGCCCAGGCTAGATTTACCTGTGGTAGCCTGTCCCGGCAACCAGGCACACTTCCTGGCCACCTCTGCTTCCCCCCTTGTGACCTCCTAGAAAGAAAGCTGGGCCTTCTGAAAAGTAGCCTGAATGACATTTGTTGAATACTTGAATGTCTCAGGCACCCACCTGAGAGTTTCGCCAGGGAATCTCTTATAGTTCTTCTAGCATCCTCTCAGGTAGACACTTATTATTCCCTGAGGCACAAAGAAGTTAAGCCACTGACCTAGGAAACACAGCTATTAAGTCAGGCTAGGTTTTGATCCCAGTGATGTTAAATTTGAGGCCTCTGCTCTTTCCATCATACTGTGGAATCTCAAATTGTGCCATCTCTACAAAAGAAAAGCCACCTGCCTGCTGTCACCTGCCAAGAGAGAGACAGAGGACAGATAAGGGATGCAGCTAAATGCTGGGCTGTCTGTTCTTGGGGGCCGCAGTGCAGAGTCCTGTGACTGGGAAGTTGGGCTGTGAGCCATGAGCTTTCCAACAGCATGGTCCAGAGTGACGCTTGGGCAGAAGTCAGGTTCTCTTTGAAGTCATTATCTCCAGAAAACTTTTTCAGCCTCCAGCTACTCCTCCACTCCAGCTTTCTTGCTTCTTTCTTCTTCTCGGCTTGTTTTGGCTGGATCCTTTGCCCACGACTCTCTCTCCACCAAAGACAGGGGCTCCAATGTAGAAATCTGACAGATTTGGCCTTCTACCCAATGGGCTTCTACGCTCCTTATTGTATGAGCGTTGGCAAATTGTTCTATTGCTTGATTTCTGGGGATTGTGTTATGTTATGCTTTATGCTATGTTATGTTTTATTACAGTCTTCTTTATGGTGTTATTATGAAGATTGATGAGATAATGCATGTCAATTTCTAGCAGTTTTCTGGGCATATTGCAACCACCAATAAATTGCACATATACTGTCTATGTAATCTTCTTGAACTCAGAGACTTGTCTCTTCTGTCTCCCATAATTCTATTCTTTTTGAAATGTCACTTGTAGCCCACGTTTTCCAATATTCTTTCCCAGAGGAATCCAGTCCATTAAAAAAGGAGTCAACTCTGGTTTTTTAATCCAGATTTCTTTATGAATACTCTTACGATGGTGTGATGCTCGCTACTTTCACGTTTGTCTTTCTTCCTTATCTACAACTGCCAGTGGGGAGGAGAGTGCTGAGCTAGTAATGAGAAGGATGAGGCTTCTATTTTTCCTTTAGCTTTTTTGCTAAAGGTGATTTCACTTCTTTTTTTCAGCCCATTATGGGGGTAAGAATACTTTGGTCACATAAATTATCTTTGCACTGCCTGAGTCAAAGCTACAAGCGTGTCCGGGAGATTTCGCTGTTTTGCACCTTAGTATTCTCAGCTAGAAAATGGAAACAATAAGACCTCTCCAACCTATTTCACAGGGTTATTATAAAAATTCAATAAGATACACTATATAAAATATTTAGAAAACCTCAGAATGCTGTATGACTATAAGGCATTGTTATTCAAATACAGAGCTTCCTAAGAGCTTTAACTTTCAGCTCTGTGATCAGTTAATGTTTGATGTGGAGCAAGCAACCACAATTTCTCAGTGGCATGTAGCAGTAAACACTGACTTCTCACACATCTGCGGATTGAGCAGATCCAGGCTGGGCTTGCTTCTGCATCTGGGCCTGACTGGGTCCATGAGCTCCACATGTTTCTCATCCTCCTCCCAGGATTTTCTTTAGAATGATGGTGGAAGCATAATAAAGCAAGTGAAAATATGCATGGCTTCTTGAAGCCGAGGCTTGGAATTGGTACATCATTGCTTCTGTTGGCCAAGCAAGTCACATAGCTGAAATTAGGGGGAGGATCTATGCATCACCACTGTGGGAAGATTTTTCTAAGTTTCAGGAGGGCATGGATACAGGGAGCAGTGACCACTGGGGTCATTAATGCAAATCTGCTGCACTTTGTTTCTTGCTCAGTGTTAGGACAGGGTTCTCTAATAGAAAACCTAATAGGGCCCAATGCTTTTGCAAAGAAAGATGCTGGGCTCAGGGGGAGAGACTGAATCCATTACCTCTACCATGGCTGATTGGTTCTAGGACCCAAAAATTCCTTACTTGTGTAAAAATTTAGATAGTAAAGAAGATGAAGGGAACATCATGAAATTCAGTCCCTGCTTTTAGTCTTTCTCAGTGTTTTCTTGTATGAATGAAGACCCATTCTTTCCTCCACCTCCTTTTACAATAGTGGGAAAATATTCATGATATTCTCTTCTCCTTCTTTTCCAGGATTCCTTTAGATTCCTGTGTGTTTCTGAGAAGCTGGAAGAGAAATACATGTAACATATGACTATGGGATTCTTGTCTGAGAACATGTCCCATCTCAAGCCACATTCACCCCCACAAAAGCTTTCCTTAGAGCCAATTATGTTCTGTAGGATGCCAGATCCCCATAAACAGATGACTTGAACCACTGTGGGTTCCCAGCAATGAGATTTTGCCTGGCAGGTTTATTTGTAAATAACTCCAAAGTACTGAGTGAAATATCTCAGAGTGAAAAATTTGGGGTTAGAAATTTTCAAACTAAGACAGCCTCTTCAAAGGAAGATTGGGGTCGGGGGAGAGAGAGATTTTAATGGGTGAGCCTCCACGTTTCCAGATGTTCCTTCGAAAGGACTCTCCCAAATTATCTGAGCCCAAGTTACAAAGTAAGTGAGAAGGAAAGAAAATGGTCTGCAGCATCTTTATTAGGTCTGCATGAATCCATTAAAAGTGGTTTTGAAGGAGAGTTGAGGAGTAGGGGAACGTGCACATATGTACATAAACACACACAGACACACACAGATACATATACATACACCAAAGCAAAGAGCTCAGTGTTGGTGCTGTAAAATGTTTTTCTTTTTCCCCTCAGAAAGTAAATCCCAGAGTCTAGATTCCTGCTCTTTAGGTTATCTTCTTGTTTTCTTTTTAAACTAAACCAACTACTTTTTCAAAGAGAGTTAAAGAAGAAATTATAACAGAACAGCTGCTGACTTGCACTGCACTTAAAATTTCTCAGGAAGATATCTGCTGCAAGCTCCCCAGGCATAAGAAAATAAACTCTTGTTAAGGGGGCACTGAAGTGCCTGGATAGGTGTTCAACCCTTAGACCGACTCTAGCTTTCTGGGAGTTTCAAGGCTGGAGGGACAACTTTGCCAACTATACCCTTGATTTGGGACAAGGCATCCTACATCTGGGGAAGTCGGATGGTTCACTGCTTTCTTTCTCCACAAAATTACTCATTCATTCAATATGTATTTAGTGAGAGCATACTACCTACTGGGCACTGTGCTCAGTGTTGGGATGGGATGATCAGAGGTAAACAAAACAGACATGGTCTTTGTCTTCCTGGAATGTATAGTTTAGTGGAGGTGGTTGGAGCACAATTAATTAAATAAATCTACTTAATTAAATAATAAGTGCCATGGAAGAAATAAACAAGATTCAAGGACAGAGAATAGCAGGGACTTACAGATTGGTCAGGGAAGGCTTCTCTGTGAAGGTGATATTTAAGCTACACTTGCAGAGACCTTGACTCTAAATCTAAGGCTCAGAATTTCTTTCTTCTCCCTCTGAAACAGAGGAGGTTTGGGCCCACAGTAAAGGAAGCTAAGAAATGATTTAATCAAGGTCTTAAGAGTTTTGGTTAGCTCTCTCACCTGTGCTGGAAGTGGGTATGGGATCTTAAAACACTTTAATACACATACCCCAGGTAGTATCTATCCATAACTACTTCTGGCTCTGATAGTAGGTTCAATTGAATTAGCTTGGTTCCATGAGCAGAGTTGTTTCTCCCTTTCAGAAAACAGAAATGGGTTTGAATCAACATAAAAATGAAGTTGCTAAACACCAAAAGAACTGCCAAACTGTGTGTGTCATGGACTCTTTCTCTATGTGAGATGAAGGTGGGTCTGAACAAAACAATGGAGAAATAGACTTTGATGAAGATGAAAGGATGGTAAAGATGATTTTTCATAAAATGTGCTAAACAAAATCCAATGCCACATTAAGAAAGTAATATAGTATGTTCAGGTGGGATTTATTGCAAGAATGCAAATGTGTTCAGTTTTAGAAAATACATTAGAATAATAAACTAAATTAGTATACTTAAGGAGAAAAATCATGATTATCTCCACAGACAATGAAAAAGCCTTTGAAAAAATTCAATACCTATTCCTAACAAAAGCACTTAAGAATGTAGGAATTGATGGTTACTTTCATAACAGGATAAAAAATATATAGTTTGGTCTTAATGCCAGTATCTTACTTAATGAGAAAAGCTTAAGAGCAAGAATAAGGCAAGAATGTCCATTCTTCTCTTTATTTGACATTTTACTGAGATATTAGCCAATGCAATTAGACAAGATAAATCAATTAAAGACATAAGAATTGGAAACAAAGAAGTAAAACTATCACTATTTACAGATGATATGATAGTATACATGGAAAACGCAATCAATAATGAAACTAACTTGAACAATAAAAGATTTTGCTAAATTTAAACAAGGTAGCAAAATTTAAAATTAACATTCAGAAATCAATAGTTCTTATATACACAAACAAAAACCACGTAGAGGATATAATGATAGAAAAAACTTCATTTAAAATAGTAACAAACTTTGAACATTTAATAAGAATGTGAAAAAAATAAGAGAACTTTAAACCTTCCTTAAAGAAAGAAAAGTAGACTTGAACAAATGAAAAGACAATTTTCCTTTTAGGATGCTTTAATATCATAAAGATGCCATTGTCCTCTTAATTTATAAATTGAATACAATCCATATAAAATTTTTACTTAAAATTTTATAGAAAAATTGATACTAAAGTTTATGTGGAGAAAATAAACATGCAAGAATAACCAGGAAAATATCAGGAAAAAAATGATCTATAATGGAAGATTATCTCTGCCTGAATTTAAAATGTACTCTAAAGTTTCTATAATTAAACCTTGTGCATAAGTATACAGATTAACCAGTAAAATAAGACATAATACAAAACAGACTCACACATTTATGAAAATTTAGTATATAATAGAAGCTCCAATCACTTGCTAGCCATTTGAAGAAAAGATACAATAAGATATACCTTAAACCATATACAAGAATAAACCTCAAATGTGTCAAAGGTAATGATTATTAAAATAAAGTCTGACATTCCAGTTAGAAGAAAACATAAGTAAATTAATTTCTGATTAGGATCTGACCTGGGTCTAACTATGATTGAAATTCTGTAACGCTAATAAAGATAGTGACAATAATAATAATGATAACAAAATTTGACTGCGTAAAATTTAAAAATACCTTTGCATGGTCAAAAATATCATAAGCAGCAAATTCAAAAGACAAGCAACAAACTGGAAGAAAACATTTCCATGTATATCACAGACAAAGAGCTGACGTCCCCAAAGTATGAAGAACTTTTAAAATTGAGGAAAAAAGAAAAACTGAAAACCAATAGAAAAAATGGCCAAAAGATATGTTCATATAATTTTTAAGCAGTTAATAAATGTATAAAAATATGCTCAACTTTCAAATATCCTTAAACATACAAACATATTCAAATATGTTTCCCATAATAAGAGAAATGGAAATTAAATCTAAAATTAGGTACCATGTCTTACCTATCAAAATGATTTAAAAAATTAAAAATGCTTGACATACGCTGCTGACAAAGCTGTGAGAAAACAAATACTCTCATTGCTAGTAGAAATTAAAAATGATAAAACTTTTGGGAGGGGAAGTTGCAATATCTAATAAAATACTTAGTGTCTATCTCTTGATGTAGCAATCCTTCTTCTAGAAATTTAGTTTGAAGATATACCTCCAGCAATATTGAAAATACATTTGCAAAATTCTTCACTGCAACATTGTTTATAATTGCAAAATACTGGAAACAACCTAAATTTCCATGCATAGTAGACTGAATAGACTATGATATATCCACCCAATGGAGTACTGTGGAGCTGTAAAACAAATGAGCAGATCACTATTCCTGATAGGGAGTGATTTTCAGGATATTTTATTAAATGGAAAGAGCAAACAGCAAGAGTATTTATACAGTTTATACTATGCTACCTTTGGTATAAAAAAGCATATTAGGCCAGGCGCAGTGGCTCACGCCTGTAATCCTAGCTCTCTGGGAGGCTGAGGTGGGCGGATCGTTTGAGCTCAGGAGTTCGAGACCAGCCTGAGCAACAGCGAGACCCCATCTCTACTATAAATAGAAAGAAATTAATTGGCCAACTAAAATATATATATATAGAAAAAATTAGCTGAGCATGGTGGCACATGCCTATAGTCCCAGCTACTTGGGAGGCTGAGGCAGCAGGATCGCTTGAGCCCAGGAGTTTGAGGTTGCTGTGAGCTAGGCTGACGCCACGGCACTCACTCTAGCCTGGGCAATAAAAGTGAAACTCTGTCTCAAAAAAAAAAAAAAAAGCATATATACAATGTATATTATGCTAACTTTTGTGTAAGAAAGTATACATATGACGGATACTATACTACCTTTGGGGTAAGAAGAAGGATGAAAGAAAATATACATATTTATAGTATCTGTTTAATTTTTCCAGAAGAAACAAAAGACAGATGAACCAGAAACGAATAAAATTTTTTTTTACCTGTAGAGCAGTGGTCCCCAACCTTTTTGGGACCAGGGACAGGTTTCATGGAAGACAATTCTTCCATGGACTGAGGGCGGGGGGTATGGGGAGGGTTTCAGGATGATTCAAGTGCATTACATTTATTATGCACGTTACTTCTATTATTATTGCATTGTAATATATAATTAAATAATTGTACAACTCACCATCATGCAGAATCAGCTGGAGCCCTGAGCTTGTTTTCCTGAGACTAGATGGTCGCATCTGGGGGTGATGGGAGACTGTGACTGATCTGATAGGAGAGCAATGGTGAGTGGCTGTAAATACACATGAAGCTGGCCTGCTGCTCTCCTCCTGCTGTGCCTGGTTCCTAGCAGGCCACAGACTGGTACCAGTCTGCCATCCAGGGCTTGGGAACCATAGCTATGGAGGATGTGGGGAAATGGAATGGAAAGGATGAGTGGTTGGGGATGCAGGATGACACTTCTTTCAGTATGCCTTTTGTGTGGTTTTTACTTTTGGAACCATATTAACACTTTACATACCAAAGAAAGTCCCACTAACTATATCATAAATGAATAACATTACCACACTGAACTAGAGAAAAAATTAAAAATTAACACAAGTTACCATTTGTGGTTGTTGCCAGTCCCAGATGGAAGAACACAGGAGGTGACCCTAATCACAGCGACTGGTACAGAGAAGTGAGCAAGAAATATGAGTCCTTTATTCTGTTCCCAAGCCCCTCTGGCTTAATTTGCAGTAGGTACAGATCATTGGATCTGAATTTAGACTATTTATCCTCTCACACATGGCTAACACACACACATACACGTGCGTATACACACACGTGCACACACACATACACATACGAACACACATACAGAATGCTGGCATTTCTTCAGTTTACTCTTCTAGGTCTACTCAGTGATATCTCTTGTTTCCTGGCTGCTATTAGATTTGGCAAATGGGAAGCCCTGGCAGATCATTGAAGAGAGGATATTCCCTCCCTGTGGGTCACCCTGGGCTCTCTGTGTCCCTTGGCAGAAGGTCACCCTCTTGTTAGGCAACACTTTTCACATAGCTCTCTCTGTCTCTGGGTTTCAGCACCACTCCCTCTCCTTGCCCCCTAATGCCTAGGGGTGGTCATGGCCCTGAATGTCATTAGTACCAGAGAACTGCATGATCCCTTATGGTTTCACTGCCTGCAAATATAATAGAACCTTCATTCAACTTTTCCCCAAATAACCCAATTTCATTGTACTGTGTTCTGCTTGGACGCTTACTGATGTACATGAGTGCGCAAACGAACAAATACACATACTGTCCACACACAAACACACACACACACTCATACCCACACACTTTCCATATGCATGTACCTTGAATGCTGTAGAATATTCGGGGTTCTTTGAGGACAACTTCCTGGAAGACGACTAATGGGAAATAAGCTCAAAGATTGGTGAGAGTTTGATTAACCTGGAGGTTGTGGGCATCATGGGAATGCTTTCCTGAACCTTCTATGTGCATGCCTTCAACTCAGAATAAGTGCTCAGTCAGCAATATGTCTCCGATTAACTAACATGACAGATTTTTTGGGGCCACAGATCTCTTTGGGGATCTTACGCAAGCTATGAACCTTCTCCCTAACAACAACCTACACATTCAATTCTGTGTGTAATTTTGAAACATCACATATCCCCAAAGGTCATTCATGATGCACAGAGTTAAAGACCTGTATTTTAAGTAAAAAGAATATTCACAGCCTCTGGAATACTAGGCATCTCCAGAGACAGTCTGGCATCCTTTGGTAACTCATGGCATTTATTACATTAGCTTTGCAAGGAGCATCCCCCTCCCCACGTCCCAGCATGTTGTCTTATGTTGCTTGCTTTCCATTGGACTTTCATCCCTTGATTGTGGACTCTATGTATTACTATCAGAAGGGCACTACTTCTAAGGTCATGTGTCCCCTCCCAAACTCTGCCTTGCACTGGGGCTTTGAGGGTGACTATAAGAGTACAAAGGAGGAAGCAGGAAAGTGCAGCACTAATTAGAAACCTTGCTTGGTCTTTTGCAACTGATAAAGATTTTGTCCCTTATTATCCAAGAATTCTGGATTTGCATTTCCAAAAACAGCTGTGTGTTTTGGACAATAGCCACTCCCCCTTTGTTCCTCTTTGGTATCTCTCCTTCTAAATGACTTTCCAGGATAGCACAAAATAACGAAGCCATTTACAGGAACAAAACAAAGAACTGCATCACTGGCATTAAAATATCTCAAGGGTAGTTCAGGTAACATACAACATCTTAACTCAATAGGATCAAAGAATCACTAGACTATAAGCCCCACATGGTCAAAAACTGTCGGTTTCTATAGTCCATCTCCAACAGCCCCCATTGCATGGCACAGAGTTGCCACCCAGTGCCATTTATTGGAATAAATAAATGAATGTATGAATGAATCAGACTTCTATTGTCTAAATAAACTTTAGAGGTGACTTAGTCCAGTCTTTCCTTTGACACTTAAATGGTCTTCATCTTCCAATCCAATACATGTTTATCAAATATTTCCTACGTGCAAGGACTCTGAAAGTTATCAAAATGAAATAGATTTGGACCATGCCATCAAAATTTATAATCTACTAAGGGAGAAGATATCCAAATAACTATAATACTAGAGCAAAAATAAAAAGGAAAGAAAAATGTCTGTACTTAGTGACTATTCGACCATTGTTCCAAAAGTTTCAATTATAGGGAACTAACTTCCATGACTAATAAAAGTCAATGTGAATTGTGTGCTTACTGCATACTAAATATATTACATCATTACAATATTTATATTTAGTCATATGCTATCATTGTGCCTATTTTGCAACAAGGAAATTGAGGCTCAGAGAGATTAAGGAACTTCTCAAGGTCACAGAACTAGTAAGTGGCAGAACAAAAACTCCTACATTCTGACCCAGTCCACATATAAACAGATTTATTGCTAGAAAGATCTTGATGTTGCACTGAAATCTGCCTCTCTTTACTTTCCATTTGAAACTAATTCTATTCTCCCACGCCATGAAGACCAAGTCTCTCATTACTTGAAAAACCAGTTAATGAGTTAAATCTCATCAAGTTAGTTTAATAGTCAGCAATTCTCTATTGTAATTATAGTTTAGGCTACTACCATTTTTGTCACAAGTCTTGGTCCACACTGATTTCTTCTCTAGTGCATTGCTTTCTTTCTCCTTGATTTCATCCCCTGTGAAAATCACCAGTTTGTGAATATGGATGCTATAGCAACCTGGTGATTTTTATGTTTTCTGACTCATTTATCCCACAGCCATAGTTGCTTCAAATGCATTTGGGTTTGTGGCCCTTTCCTCTTCGGTTCCAGTCATGTTTATCTGGTTGCGTCTTTGTTCACATAACAAATATTTGCTATGAATTGCAAGCCTCTTGGATAGCAAACACTGTCTAGTAATGGGTATACAAAGAGGGAAAGACATCATTCCTTCCTCCACGGAGATCACAGTCTTGTTTGGGAACTAGACATGTCAACAGTTGTATTACAATGGCAAATGGTGTTAATGAAGAAATGCACCATGTGTCATGTGCAATGAAAGGCTGTCTCTTCAGTCTGTCCCAGGGATGCTGGGCAAGTCTTCAGAGAGGGGCATTTTTTGGGCTAAGAGCTGATGGAGGACTTGGAACTTCCTAGACAGACAGTGGAGGTAGGATATTCCAGGGGGAGGGATGAAACCCCAAGTTGTGGGCCAGTACGCGAAGGAGTGTGGCGAATTCAGGCTCCTCCTCAGTGTGGAGGAGCTGGCTGTGGGAGAAACGCAGAGCACCTGTGAGAGCCTGGGGGCTTGGGCTGGGAAGGTAGGCAAGGGCCAGCTTCCAAAGGGCTTTGCCTGTCCTGCTGAAGGGCTAGCTTTCACTCTGCAGGCTTCGCAGAGCCGGTGAAGGACTTTAAGCAGCCTACTGTTCAGATTGGCCTTATGTTTTAGAAAGTTCACTCTTCTGGCCCAAGAATGGGATGGAATAAAAGCGGCAAGAGTAAAGGCATGGAACACATTTAGAAACTGATGGAACTCAGAGAAAAGACTGAGAAGTCTAAGTGGACAGAGAAATAGGGGTGGGGAGGGAGAAAACAGTTTGAGAGACGTGTAAGAGGTAGATGAGATAAGATTTGGTGAACAGCTGAATATGGAGAGTTAAGAAGGAATATTAGGGTAACATTAGGATTCTCATTTTTGGCAACTGCAAGTCTACTGACTACGGCAATGGGAGGGGAAGGAAACTAGGGCTGGCGGGGAGGCTCGACAAACGTGGTGTGTGGCGTGTTAGGTGTGATCTCATGTCATCAAGTGGTGATGCTCAGGTGATGTTTGTGTCCATGGGAGTAGAGTCGTTGGGTGGGGACCACGGTCTGCCCTCCCTCCTGTCCTTCTCTCTGGTTCCCTTCTTCTCTCTTTCTTTCTTTGGCCCTTTCTTTCTTCTCCTTTTACTTTTTCTGCCTTCGTTTGAGAATGAAACTTAAGAATGTTTATATCCAGAGGGGAAAATGGAAACAGAGGTGGAAGACAGAGGAAGGAGAAGAAACATGTTCTGGTGTACACGTGCTCATGGATACACATCTGCAAAACCCTGAAGATCCCCCAATAGCTTCATTCAAATCACATTGTTCCCATGTCTGGATCATAAGCCTGGCTGAGGGGCAGACAGGACCTCCTTGTAGAAAGGAGTCTGCCCTCAGGGAGAAAGATGTGGCCTCCACCTCTTAACCTATGATGTCTGCTCCCAACAAGAGACTTTTGTGCCTGCCATGCAGCAAGAGGACAGATTTGGTCAGGTGTGGCATTGGCTTCCCACTGATCAGTGTAGGAGAAAGAAATGCAACAGAAGTGCTGTCTGCCCACCACCCTCAGCGGGCACCAAAGAGGCCCAGCGGGCTAAGGCTCTGATCCAGTTTCCACTTGGCCAGCCGACTGGAAACAGCTACTCACTGGACCACTGGGTTCTTTCCGAAGAACAGTGAATAGCAGTTTGGAGTAGGTGGGGCGGGCGCTGGTTGGGCAAGAATGTCAGAAGCAGATGGAAGCCTCATGGCCCAATAGTTCCAATACCAAAGAAGCCCTCATCTAGGAGAATGGAACAACCCATCTTCTTCCCAAGATGGGAAGAAGAAACAGGAAATTAAAAAAAGACACAACCACTAAGTAAACTGAAGCACTCCTTAACCGCCTCCTTAGATAAACAGATCATCTTCTCATAGAATGATATGGAAAGTCAGGCTGGCCCTGCCCTTGCTGTTAAGAAACATGGCAGTCAGGCTTTCTATGCCTGGAGGCTCTGGCCCATCTTTGTGCACGTGCACGTGGATATTTTGACTCCAGTTCCCGTTTCAGGGTTTCTACTGCAGCTGGTCCTCAAGAGATCTGCCCTCTGCCCTCTCATTTCCAAAGCCCCTTTCAGCAGTTACTGGGGTTCCCAGGTAGAGGGCAGGCTGGGTATCCAGGGCATGTGACTACATCCCTCAGCAAACTCAGCTCAGACCCAGAGATGCCGGGAAGGGTGAATCCACACTGAATCCAACCCTCAAGTCATGTTTTCCAACTTAGATTACTACAGAGTGTCTGTAAAATCTGCACACATAGATAATGTTATTTCATTTTATTTGTACAGATTGAAAAATGTCCTTGGCAACATAATGTATATTTGCTTGTGCTTCCAAAGTTTATGGATGAATGAGGGTGGTCAGCGAGATTCATGTTGTTGATAGGTTATTTTGCCCAATATTTATCTTTTCATTCACTCTGCCAAGCAAACAGTATGTTTGAAGCCATATTATGTGCTAGGTAGCATGGAAGACACAGATGTGCAGAAGATAAACTGCCCTCCAGTGATTTACAGTGTGCTCTGTAAGAATGATGCTTGCACACAGTAAATAACACAGGCAGAATGTGTGTATGTCTTTGTGCTCATCACCAAGTGTGGGAAATGTCCAGGTCACGGATCTCTTCCCTTATTGATGGCAGAAACCCAACTCCAACTTAAGCACAAAGGGTGTGATTTATTTATTGAAAGCAAACAGGGAATTGATTATTGATTCTCACAAATGGTAAGCCAAAGGCAGAGTTGGCTTCAGCTAGAGGTAGATCCAAAGACGTGTGAAGGTATCAGGACCCTGCCTGAGATGAAGCCAACACACAGGGCAGAGCTGGGACCTGAGAGACAGCCGGACTCTCTCCAGGTTCCATGTCTTTACCCAGCAGACCTCCTCCGCTCCAGGACCTCTCTGGCACACCTGTGAGAAGCCCCTGACTGCCCCTGCATGGCTTCCATCACCAAATCTGGACAAATCCCTCCTCCTTGGAGATGAAATACTTGTATTGGCCATGCTGGGACAGGTGCCACCCACATGAATGGAGTGAGGAAGAAGAGAAATCCTCAAACAAAGAGATGCTGGGTCAGTCTGTCACAAACATCCCCTACTGTGAGCCAGACTGAGGGGGTGGCTATTTGCAACAGACAGATAGTAGGGAGAGGATGGGGAGGAAAATGAGGTGGTCCCTACAGAAAGACAGGCGGGTGCTGGAAGACGGAATCTGGGCAACAGCGAGTTGCAGGGTTGACTCTACCTTGGTGTCCGTGGAGAGGAGCTGAGGCACACATGGCTGCAGGGGAGGGGAGGAGACTCGGATGCAGCTAAAGAGCCCGCTCATTGGTGGGATGTTGGGAACAGCTAGAATTACCTGGCAATGGATTAAATCCAGGAAAAACTCTGGCTTCAGAGTGTTGGGTAGGCTGAGCTAGAATAAATGAAGCAACAAATGGAGGAGGTGTTCCAATAACCCAGGGGGGAATGGAAAGAGGAGAGGGTCTGAGCAGGGTGACAATGAACCTGGACAGGAGGGACACTGCAGCCAAGCTGAACTTGCATCCAGTTGAACATGGAGACCAAGGAAGAAGCAGTCAAATAGTGCTGGGGTTCTAGCCAGGGGGCTGGCAGTGAGCAGTATGGCTATATCTTTACTTCTGTTTGTGAGCAGAAATAGTATCATCGCTCATGAATATGTTTAGCAAAAGATATTTCCACTGAAAGGCCTGAGTTTCTAGTGCTTTTGTCTTGGTGCACTTCTCTCTACATGGAGAGCCATTGTCTCTGAGCAGACGTGGTATTTACATAACTAGAGACCATGTGGTGCTTTCCCATGTTCCAGTGACTTTTGCTACTCACCTGTCTGTCTACCCTGGAACAGATGTAAAGTCCAGGTTGTTCTAGCTCTTCCCCAGTATTGAAAAAATGTCAGTGAGCTGAGCCCGGTTCCCTGTTACACCAACAGAGAAAGAACTCAGAGGAGGGTGTTGGTAACTGAAGTTAGGGAAGGGTCAAAGGGAGCTGCTAACGTTTCTGCCAGGCCACAACTAAAATAAAAATGGAATTGGATTTGAGTAGCCAACCTTCAATTAATATGAACATTAGGATGCCCCAATTTACACCCTCTGGGGGCCCCTGGAAGGGCTGCATGCTCCTTACTGATGCAGGTAACTTTCGCAGGACTTTGTTTCTGCGTCTCTGGTACCACGGGCTCGTAACCGTCTACACCCCTGTTGCTGCAATTGCTGTGGAGGCGGGAGAACATGGAGCATCCAGGCCGGGGAGGTGCTCTCATGTGTACCAGGGCCATGCGGCGGGGGACAGTGTAAGACTGGGAATGTGTTGACCGATGGCGTGTGGTCATGGGGCCGGAGGGATGTGAGCGTGCTGGGCACTGCCATCGCCAGAGAGGTGGCCTGAGAAATGCCATGGTAGGCTGGGCTCTGTGGGAGGGAGAGGATTGTTGTCGTGGCCAGAGGGGCTGGGCCAGGAGGGGCAGAGGAAAACATGCTGGGGGAAACTGCCTGCTGGATAGACCGGTTAGGAGACGGGATTGTCCACTACTCAGGGATGGCAGAAGCAGGGAGGTGCTAGAACTAGAGAGAGATGACCTCTCAGCGCTGAACAGCATCCCACGAAAGAGAAAGAACACAGATGTGAGCGCAAGTGGCTTAGAAGGTTCTTTGCACTCCATTCCCTAATCTGCAGGGTTTGCTAAACTCACCCCATTTGCTACTTTTCCTACAGGTAAGGTTGGAGCCCAACCAAAGAGAGGCTGCTGGGATGTGGACAGAAATATAGAACTTTGCCTCTCGGTACTCTCTTGGGAATGTGACACCTCTTTCACACCGACTGCCCTCTGTGTTCCTACTTCTTTGCCTAAAAACATCTTTCAAAGCCTAGCTTACATGTCACCTTGACCATGAGAACTTTATCACCGGGGGTGGGTGCCTGTTCTCCTTCTGTCTTGGGACTCCTCTTACTCAGCCTTGAATTAAATTCATCTGTGTACTGGTCTTAATCCCCACTGCCTAGTAAATGCACTGAATGTATGTGACCAAACCAACCCCTCCTATCCCATGGCAGCTAGTATGGTGTTTAGTTAATATTCTAGTTATTATGATGATTAGCATTTATTAAGGGTTACTATATGCAAAGAGCCATTATTCCACTTATTATTCAAAAAAAATATGAAAAATATAGTTTCTATTATTTTCTAGTTCTTTTTTCAGATAACATAACATGTATACATTTGTTGTTTTTATTGTTGCTAACAGATTGAAGGAATTAAAATTGTTGCATTTGGGGATGTTGAGCGGGCGTTGCTCATTACTTCCTTCCCTAGAATCATGCTCTGGGCTCTCTTCATCCACTCGCTCCCCCTGCCCCACTTGAGGGAGGAGGAGGAAGGGAAAGCACAGCCAGTCCCTTCTTAGTTCTCTTCCTCCTGGAATGAACCTGTAGCTGGGTGGACCATTCCGGACAGTTCTGGGACTCAGAATTAAAAAACCCACTTGCACCGTCACGAAGCCACATTCACCAGCTTTCACAGGGACAAAGGTGGTATTTTGTTTCCATTCACCTTATTCTTTTTTTTTTTTCTTGCTTCTGCACTGGTTCAGAATTCTGGTGGGAAAGGGGTGCCATTGATGGGTGCCCTCCAACTCCCACCTGGCCCCCCCTAAGTCCTTCATCCTCATCTCCATCCCTGGCTCGGCTGTGGCAGGGTACAGGTGTCATGTGACCTCTCCCTGTTTCCTGCCTCATGAGCTTGGTTTTCCTTTTCTTTGGGAGTACAAAAGTGGACACCCCCATCCCACCGCTCACCTGCCATCAGGGGAAGCTAATGGGGCGTCAAAGGCAAAGTGAGTGGAGTGAACATTCAAAAAACAGACCCATGCTTAGCTTTGTCCCCATCTGATGACAAGCTGGAGGAGGCACAGGGGATCCTGAATCTTGGGGGTGGGATGGGAACTCCCAGGAAGCTGCTGGGAAGGCTAAAGACTGAATATGGTCTTGACAAGTTTCTGAAAGGGCCCCTGTCACTGCTGAGGCAGGCAAGGTGAGGCCGTGTGGAAATGACCTTCAACAAGCCAGGGGGAGGCCTGAACATCACAATGTGCTGAGGACTGTACCAGATCCTTGACATAGATGCCATTATCGTGTTTTACACATTTGAAACTAAGACAAGAGAGAAGCTACGTGTCCCGGCTACACAGTGAGTAGGTTAGGAAAGTCTGGATTTGAACCTACTGTGCTTGAATGCAAAGGCCCTGTTCTTTCTCTGGCCCTGGAGGATGGGTGAGGTTGAGAGGGGGGCAGCTAGAAGTTGGGGGGTGTCCACAGGGGAAGAGTGAGACATGTGGTGACTGGGTCTACGGAGGGGGAGACAGGCCGCTGTGTCTGGGCCCCAGAGGCCAAGCTTCCTGGAGAAAGGGGGTGAGTAGAGATGACTTTTGATTAACACCACCTCTTGGGTCTCTCGGATCCTTCTGAATCTCCCAAATGCTTCTTGCTGTAAACCGAGTAGCACACTTGAGTGGGTATCTGTGCTACACTGTGATTGCTCCAAGGATATGGATTTGGGGATGGCCACAGCCAGAGCTGGATCATTGCTCTGGGGTCTTCCACCTCCCTCCCCACTTCCTTCCACTCTCACTGCCAGGCCCTCCTTGGAAGAGCTGGGCAAGGAGTCAGGGTGGAGGCTGTGTGTGTGCATGTGCGCACACATGCCTGCCCCTTGTGTGCTGTTGAGTCTAGAATGGGTGGGGGGTGGGGGATGCCTGGAGCACGAGGCAGCCCTGGGCAGTCTGGTGCTGAACTTGAACGGAGAGGGGCTGTTAGATGTTGGCGCTGACTCTGTGCAGGGGTGGGGGCAGGCAGAGGAGGATGCGTTGGCCGAGACATGAGACGTCTCAGGGGAGGCTTTGGCTGAGGCAATGGAAGAATGCTTGTCGGGAACTGGCTTGCCTGGAATTGTAACCTCCTTGTTGTCTCTGCACCACGCTGTGAGGCACGGCCCTGCCCCTCTTAGCTGGGTAGAATCCTTTCCTAGCTGGGGAGGGGGACTGGAGACCTGGTGACCATGGGCAACTGTTAACTCATGGCAAGACCATTGGACCCAGAGGGAACTTGGGATCAAACCCCGCTTGGGAACCCTATTTGGGTTTGCTGCTTGTTGAAGGCAGAAGCAAACACAAACAAACAATGGACAAACAAAAAACACTTTTCTTCGGTCAGTTTTCCCATTTCTTCAGTGAGGATCACAACACCCATCATACAAGGCTACAAGAATGAAAGAGAGAACCTGTGCAATGGCAAGGACCCTGCCTGGAACAGCTTAAGCCCTAAATGAATACTGAATGAGGCAGTCAGACTGACCGCAACTGAATCACTGGTCCCATCTTCATGTATGATCTTGATATTTTGTTCTTCATGGATGTTTTGCATCAATTTTGATTTTTAAAAAAATATTGCATTCAAATATTATTTATCATGACTACTGGGTTTTTTGGTGATCCATTAAATTTTGTGCCCAACACACGCCACTAGTGTTATCTGAGATGCAGCACTGTTGTCCTTGTCTCTTACAATCACATATCTTAATTTTTCATGCCTCAGGCTTCTCACCTGCAAAATGGAAATAATAATAGCATCTACCCTACAGGCTTGTGATGAGACTGAAATGTGTTAATACACGTGCCACATCTTCATCTTCAGCTGCACCTAGTGCTCATAGGCGCTCAGTAAATATCAGCCATTACTCTTGGCATTGCTGCTGCTGTTAGTGTTAGTAGTCATTCTCTCAGCCTGGAGAGAGTTTCTTCCAGATGAGACGTTCCCCACGGAGGGAGAGAGGGGGATGAACTGCACCCTGGAAATAGAAATGGGTCAGGTGAGGGAGCCCGGGTTTCAGGGCCCGGAAGCCAGGGCAGGGAAGCATGAGAGCTGCTGCAAGGCCCGGGGCTGAGCGTGCAGAGGAGAGGCAGCCTTGCCAAGCCCTTGCAGAAAATGCTTGCAGGGCAACTCCTCTCTGGAGACGCCACGCGTTGCCCCAACAGCTTTTCCTTTCGGGGCTTGTTTAACATTTCAAACAAAATAAAATAAATAAATGCAGTGTTTATGGAAACCTAAGACAGAAATGAAGATGACTTAGGAGAAAGTTAAGTGGAAGCCGACCAGAGGGAGTTTAGAGGATGCCCCTTTCCTCGGCGTTAGCAGTTTTGTGCTTTCATTTGTCAGCTCTTCCTACAGTAGCTCTTCTGCTGATGTGCACAAATATACGTGTGTACACGTGTGCACATGCAGGCATGCACACATGCACACATGTGCACACACACCCATCCCAAGGAAAGGCACACACTTCAGACACCATCTCCCACATCTTGCTCTCTTCCTGGAAATGTATCCACCCACTTTTTCCTTTATCTTCTTCTTGGCTTATTTTATTTTTTTAGACAAAGAATCTCATTAACTCATTCTGGTCAGACGTGTATACATCCCTTTAGCTCCTTGCTGCCTGTAAAATTTTTCGTTTTCACGTTCACTCTGGATAGACCAAGCTAGATTGTTTTTATGTAGATAAGCCATTTCCAAGGCAAAGTTCCCGGGAGGTGAGAAGGTGGGCAGAGGAAGCAGGTTCCCACAGGGGAAGACTTTCTTATAATGTTTTGCTTAGATTTGCCTCTCTGTACATTAAATATATGTAGACCACTTTTTTCTTCTATCCTTTTTTGTTTTTTTTTTTTGGTATCTTTTCCTTTGTCACCTAGTCTCACTTTACTAGACCCCACATGGGAGAGAGGCTTTGCCAGGAGCAGAGACGCTGTAGGGGAGAGTAGTGAGCATGTAAGGATGCCTCATTAGGCCCCTCCCGGCAAGCAGAGCTCCTAAAAGCCCAGCGCTCTGCCCCTGAAGCAGGTCGGGGCATTCCCAGGAGTCCTAGTGTCCAGAAGCTCAGGACAGCTCAGTGCTGAAGGGACCCTGCTGCCGGTGACAGCGCAGATTGTGGAAACCATAGGTGGCCCCTGTGTGTTCTCCTGGCCCCCGCAGGGCTGGCTGTCCCCTGACAACCCTTCCAGTCCTGGGGGGAAGCTCTGTAGGAGCAGAGAGGGCTCACATGGCTTAAGCCAGGGCCTGGCCTAGTGACTATCAGAATGTGCAGAAGGTCCACACAGCAGGTGTGGGGAACAGAGGCCTCGTCTCCAGAAGGGTTGAAGTTGATCTCCAGAATGTACCATGTGCATGTAGATGAATGTCAGAGTCATCGTTCATTTTGGCTTAGCTGGAGGACAGGTGAGAAGTTACCTCTCTTGAGTCTTAGGAGAGCTGGGAAAACTACTTCACAGGATTGTGTGGATTAGATTTATATAAGATAAAAGATATTTTTTCTAGAATGTACTATAGGGCCAGGACTGTGCAAAGTGCATTTAACCTGCATTTATCTCTTCCCCTTTCCTTGCCCTGTCCCTCTTTGAACAGCTGCTGCAATGTCTGTGTAAGAGAAGAACATAGTAGACTAAGACCTTAGGGATTTCTAAACTATAATCTATGATGAATACCTGGGTATTTTCACCTACTCTACAAAGTGAAAAAAATTATGTTGGTTGATGCACAGAGCATGTTTTTCCAGATCTGCAGGAACTTAGATCAACTTCTGTATTCCCAACTTCCATACTCCCTCCATCCCTCAAGCCACTGGGCAGAGGATGGGAGATAGTTCTCATTAAACTCGGCCACAATTCTGTCATGGGTCCATCTTTGTACTGGTTCGTTATCTACGTCCCCATCCATTATCTACACAGATAGATAGTCTGAGGGCCTCAAGATAGTGGATGGCTTCAACCTTTCCACCCAGCCAGCCCTGACCCACACTTCTCATTCACACTGGAGAAAGATCTGCCCTGTGCAAGACATGGGAACTTTAGGACATGACCCTTTGCTTCAACTAGCTTATGGAGATGACTGGCAGCCTTAGGGAAATGCAAATGATGCCTGCAATCCAGGGCCAACTTGGAGAACGTTGTGAGGAGACCTTGGCATTTATTGTAGAGTTTGGGAAGTGAGTAACATGGTGATAAGGGCGTGGATAGATACATCTGAGGAAGCACCTGGCGGAGGAAACAGCTGGTTGCACGAACAGTGACTCATGTTTGCCTGAATCTTCAGGTTCCTTCAGCAAGCCTTAGGAGATTAGGTTGGAGAGTGGCTTTACAGCAGAGTGTCCATTTGCTCTGCCCCTAACCTGCTCTGTGTCCCGGAGGCTGCCTCTGGGCTGCCCCTGGGCTGCTCTGGTGGGCTCCCTTGCCTGCTGGCTCCCGTTCAGGGTTGAAGGAGGAGAAGGAAGCCAGGGTCTATCTTCCCCATGCTGGGATACAGGTACAGTGGCTGCTTCTTTGCTGAAGGCTCCTGCCAGCAACCCTCTCTTACAGCCCATAGGAGGGTGCTCATAGCTGCTCCCTCCTCCTGTGCCTTGGAACCAGGAGTGGTGACGGCCCTTTATGTTGGATATTGTCAGGGCAGGGGACTCCATCATCTCTTAATCCTACACTACCTTGTAATAACCTCCTCCTTAAGCTCTGCCTTGTCCCAGCTTATGTGCCTGTTGTTCCTACTGGGACTGTGGTTGATGTAGATGCTTTAGGGCCACACTATTGAGGCTCCTAAATGACAAGGTGACAAGACTGGAGGCAGCATGTAGTGAGTCACTTCTCACAGTGCCACGCCAAGTTCTGGGTACAGGAATGGGGGCTCAGGACAACCTACTGACCAAGCCTTTGGAGAGCTGACACCTCCTGGCATTGACTTTTAAGAACAGCCGCTGTCTTAATTCTGTCTTAATTAGGAGGCCTTTGAAACCATCATCCCAGGGGAAGTAATTTAGGTCAGAGAGACTGCCGTGGAAAGGGTGCGGGCCGGAGAGTGTGAGAGCTGACAAAGCAGACAGTGCTCATCCTGAGCAACCGGCTAGCCCAAATATTCCAAGCCCTTGGAATTCTGTCCTCTAAAGTGGCTGGTTTGGCTCAGCACCACTGGGGAGCCACAGAGCATTCCTCATTAGCATTTATGAGCTCATTATCAGCTTCTGAGAAAAACACCAACAAAGGGTGCTAAGTCCTTCTTAAGATACCTTTTTCATTTTTCTTTTATTTGCTTCCCCCAAAACTCTAACTTATAGAATTCAGACAGAGCCAGGCAGCCCCCATTTTGCTATTCCAACTCCCTTTGGAATAATTTTGGGAATAAGCAAAGAGTCACAGGAGGAGAAAACTCCAGCCCATGCCATACCTTTTCCCATACAGTCCCCGTGTTCACAGGCTGGGCTGGAGGACCTCAGGGAAAGGAGCCAAAGTCATGGCATCAGAAGTCATGGGCTCAGATCCCAGCCCTCATGCTCACTAGCTTTGAGGTTTGGGGTTCACTTCTCAATCTCTCGGAGGTTTGCTTCTTGCATCTACAGAGCAAGAATGAGAAGCATATTAATTCACCATTTTGCTGCAATGGGCGGATATAAAAATGGTAGCTGAATCAGAACAGAAAGAAGAAGTGGAGACCAGAGATACCAAGGACTTCCCTGTTGAATCTAATCTTCCTTCACCACATGAGGAAAGCTCCCTGTGGAAGGTATACAGAAAGTGTTCTGAGTCTTTCTAATCAATAGCAGAACACACCATATTTAGCAGGGGTTATAGTAGGCATTTCATGCTAGAAAGGCCTGGTTATTTTATGCAACTTTGCCAGTGAGTGCAAAACTATGCCCAGCACACAACCTCTCTCTCCCTGCCAGACCACCTCCTGTGCATAGATGAAGACAGCGGGTGTCCTTATCGCTCACAGGTACGCCAACCTGGGCATCGTCCTAGCATTCCACTGCTCCCAATTATTGCCCGTCTTCCTAATAAAACCAATTCAACAAACGTGTGTGTACCAACCATGCACCAAAACCTTCACGTGGCTCTCTCATCATTCCCCAATAGCTCCTAAAAGCAGGTATTATGACTCTCTTTTCACAGATCGAGAATCTTAATATCATGTCAAGTAACTAGTTCGCAGCATCAAGTGACGTGGCCTCAAATCCCCAGTGTGGTCAGTATCAAGCTTTTCTCACTGGATCACCAGTGTTTTCCTAACCAATCATAAGACACAGGTAGCTGCTCCACTCTAATCCATTCAGCCCATAATTCACCCCCGTTGGGGAAAAACAAATTAGATGAAACAGACCACACTGTCCTTATGTAAAGAACAGCTCCATTCTTTTAACCTTACCCTGGCTAAAAGTTGGGCCATGTCTAATAGATAGCTAACCTTTATTCAGTGCGCTCTATGCACCAGGCATTTTGCAGGGATTATCTCATTTAATCCTCACACTAACCCTATCAAGTAGATACTGTTATTCTCTTCATTTTGAAATTGAGGCACAGTAAGATTAAAGAATTTGCCCAGTTCTACTGTAAGTAGCATGGCCGACATTGTAATCCAGGCATTTGGCCCAAAGCCATGCTTTAGCCACTCCACCGTGTGCTATGTGGTGGAGCTTATTTCATGGGGACTCGCTTAACTAGTAGAATGTGCTCATGTTAACAGTTCTGTGAACTTCATGGTCCCTTTGTTGGTGAGACAGTGATCTATCCGCTCATCCAAATCATAGCAACAGTAGTGCTGGCACCCACTTATGCCTACTCAGTAGCACGCTCCTACACCAGAAGGTTTTCATCATCATAACACTCCTGCAAAAACTGTCTTATTAGCCCTACTTTTCAGATGAAGAATCAGATTCTTTGTCCAAAGCTGTATGGTAGGGACGTGGTGAAACAGGAATTCCAATCTAAATTTGTTTTGCTTTTTTCTGAAACTCCGTAGACAGGAGTAGAATCTCAAATTATATATTTGTCCATGCTTATTCTTTAGTTTCCAAGGTAATGGATTGTTTTAAAACAAAACAAAGAGAATTTGATGGTAAAACAAGCTCAATTCAATTTACTTATAAACAATGGGCACTGACTCTTTCATGCATTGAAGCTATGAGACACTCCAATATTAATTCGACCAACGGTTTTCTTTCTGAGACCTGTCCCTTCCAAATATTATTTGCTATCTGCATGTCTGCCTTAGATACACATGGACCTAGCCTTGTCCTGTGTGTCACTCAAAATGTGCCTCTGCTCTGGGCCACATGCCAGGAAGCCCTTGGTGAGAGCCTTCGAATAGTGTTGATATGAAGACAAAACCACAGAAGGAAGCCCTTGTAGTCCTAAAGGTGGGGCCCGCAGGCCAGGGTACTTTTGAATAAGTCAGCCATCCCTTCCCAAATTTATAACTTTTTGTCCTCAAAACAGTAACTCAAGGCACAGTCCTCAAAGCAGACAGTTCTGTGATAGCAGAGGCATTTGTAGACATTTGTTTTTCTCTCTGTTTGTCAAGCACATTTTAAAACATTGATTGTCAATGCAGGGCTTTCCAGGAAATGGGTCTCTGTCCGGGGCTTCTGGGATCATTCCTCTATTTATTTATCCCCAAGACTCCCCTGCTGACCACCAAATGTAGGCAACTGGGGGCGCCCATTTCAGGGTGTCAAACACATGTTCTTTTTCAGTGTGCCTAAGTATTCCACAGAAATCAAGTAAAATGATTAGATTCCAGAATCTCCTGATATCAGATGTTGAATCATTTTACTTAAGAGTCAAAAGCTCCTAGTCTCCAAGATCCCAAAGTTCTCAGAGCACAAAGGTCTAAGAAGTGTCTAGATTCTTTGTAGGGATGGCTCGGTATGGATGTTCAGGTCTTTCTTAGACTTGAGATAGTACTGGAGAGAAATGAATGGACAATTAGGAAAGTAGAGAAAATGACAGCCCCTGGGAAGCGTTGGTAAAGAAGCCAGAAATTTTATCTCTACCTGCTCACTTGACTGTGGGAATCAGCCAACCTACCTACCTTCCTTCCTTCTGCTTTTAATTCATGACTAGGGTGAAATAAAAAATATTTAGTGACTAAAATAAAATTTGAACCCAGTTCAGATTTCTAAGCTCATAGTTTTCATGGAACATCATGCAGCCTCTTCATTCTCTACCCTCTTTCATCTTATCTCCTTTTCTCTTCCTTCTTTGTTATCTCCTTGTTTCTCTTTCATCTTGTTTTCCTCCCTTATTCTTTCTCCTCATAAGTAAATAATCCAGACCCTCTCACTTAGCAAAGCTGCCACTTGTCCTTCTATGAGCTCCCAGGATGGTGTGAGGTTTAGGTGGTGGGAAAGGACTAGATGACATAACCTCTTTCAAAGGAATATATTCGTGGTGGGCACACTGTGGCTCATTGCCTGGCCAGCTCAATGATCCTGATTGTATCTGGTCTTTGGAGAACATGGTGGCATGTTCACGGGTATCATATTCCCTTTCTTATTTCTCGAATGGGAGACCAGTGCTTGCTCCAAGTTTGATTAAAGTTCGAGCTTTGTAACTTGGGTATCACCCTGTGTCTGACCAGTGGAAGGAAGGCTACGTACTTGCCTGGGAGTTATGGGGACTGGCATTTAATGTGAGAACATGTGTCTTCAGAAACACTGAGGAGGCTTCAGAATTCCTGAAACACTGGTCTTGGAAGACCTGAATATACCTCGTCCACTCCAGTGAGTCCTCTCCCAATCTTGCAGGCATGGACTCAAGCTTGGGTGGAGAGCTCCCTTGCAACCTTGTCAGATAGCATTAACCCACTCTTTGAACTTCTGATAATGAACAGATATGTGGGTGACCAACCCAATCCAACCTGACCTACTGAACCCAACCAGAGTTATGCTGGTTTAAAGGAAAGGTGTGTGGGGGGGAGAAATTCTCAAGAATTTCAAATGGGTCCTCTGTATGCTTCTTTGCCTTCCTTTTCTGCCAGTAATTATTACTAAATTGAATTTCAGGGGCAGTCCCTATTTGGCCCAATATTCTATGCCCAGCACTAAACTGGAATGTTGCTGAGCTATTATTGTCCTTAAAAGGTGGAGCCACAACGATTCTTTCTATAACTTCTAGTTGGTCTTTTCAGTTCTAGCGCTTAGGGAGGATTCACTTTCAGAGGCCTCTTCCTTTCTTTGTGCTCCAAACTTTAGTGATCCTAAAACAATGATGAATGTCTGAAATGAACATACTGATCTCTGCTGTGGGAAGAATCTGATTTGCAGCACCTGGGTAGTCTTAGCACTGCACTGAGTCTGCTATGAAGCCATGTCCTGCCTCAGCTGTCATGTTGCAGTTGGTACGTCTGTAGCAAAGTGAGAAAAGTGTCTTTCCCCGTCTCCCCCTGTGGTGTGTGTCTGTTCCCATCAGATTGTTGGCAGAGTCATCAACTCTTTTCTAAGCAACTTGGATTCACAACAGAATGATCTCCCTTCAATGCCAATCTAAACAAATGCCATCAACTCTCATCCAGGGAGTATTACAAACAGAAGAGTCCCCCTGTGACTCTGATTGGCTTTGTGATGACTTCCTTGGGGCAAGTGTTGGTCTCAGACTTGCTTCTTCTAGTCATCCAAAATGTGGGTGGCCACGTCCCACCACCACCGTGGTTGTGAGCTCAGAGGACTCACTCGACTTTCATCATGCAGCAATAATCAAATGCAGTTTTATGGTTCACAAAGGGCCACCACAGTCACCATTTCATTTGATCCTCCTAACAACCCTGTGAGCTCAGAGAGGCTGAGGAACTTGCCTAATATCACATACCCAGAAATTGAATGCCTGGCATCCAGTACCGACTTCTGTACCACATGGACTCCTGATGATATTAGAGTAAATAAAACATAACTATGCAAGTAAATATTTTGCACAAAGTCATTTGTTAAAAATGTGGTCAGGCATTTCGGGTTATCTGATGGTTTGGGTTATCATGCGCTATGCCTCTTTGTATTTTGAAGATAACTGAAGGCTAAGAGCATTGTCTGTCTTTATAAGCAGATGCTGAATAGGGGAAGAACAAGGATTCACAGCTGAGAGGAGTTGCTCATCCTTTTACCACCCTTGCTGCTCTACCTTGAGCAGAAATGCTTTATGGATGCTTTGTTTATAATTTCAAAGTAATAGCTTACATTGATTAAGTGCTTACTATGTGCCAGAAACTGTGCTAATATTTTGTAGCATTCCCATAAAACATGCTTCTGAAGCCGAGGGTGTTTGAACTTGCCAATCCCTCTGCTGGAACATCTGCCCACACATATGATACGCACCTCTCTTGCCTTCGCTTTTCCCACCTCTGTCCAAATGCCATCTCTTTAGCGAGTTCCTTCCTGACCCTCTGTATACAACAGCTCACAGCCTTCTTTCATCACTGGCCTCCTTACCTGGCTCTGTCTTTATGGCCCTCGTTATTTGTTAACCTGTGCATTACCTTTCCTTCCCACCAGGCTGGGAACTCCTTGAGAACAAGGATGCCATGTTCCCTATTGTATTCCCAGCACCTAGGAGAGTGCCTAACACATGTAGAAGCTCAACAAACAATTGCTGCATGAATTATCTCATTTTCCAGATGAGGATTCTGAGGTTCTAAGGGAGTAAAGCACTTGCTTCCAGTGACAAAACAAGCAAGAGGCAGGACAGATGCATGAGCCAGGGCAGGCTTAGATCCGGCTTGACTGTTCTCTCTGCCTCATCGAGTGAATCATAGATGTGTGGGCTGTGTGGGCAGCGCCCTTAGCCCTCCCCTGCCCAGGCAGGGCCTCCCGGACCCAGGTGGCAAGACCTGGCCCTCTCTGCCATTCTCCTAGTGGCGCTTTTGGCCTCCCCCAGGGACAGGAATCTCTGCCTCTGCCTAAACTCCCCTCTATCCAGTGCATCCAAATCATTTCTTCCTACCACGCTATTTACGCGTGCGGGTCTGTGCCAATGCGCATCACAGCCCCTTCGTCATTGTTTAGCCTTTACGCCCTGCAGGGATAATTCTCCATCCCTCTGTTTAGATTATAGTTTTGCTTCCCCTTCATGTGACCCCTCCCGTTTTTAAGAGCAGAGAAAGACATGTTCAGTAACACAAGCAATGATAGTTATAATTAAGATGGAAACATTTTGCCAAAAGGAGGATTTAGCTGCAATTTGTTGAATTCCATCCTGAGCGGATTATTCAAGAGCAAATTCATGGCTCTTGCATGAGCTTTCCCGAACAGAGCAGTCCTCGGAGGCCCCTGGCCGCACAGGCTTTGTGCCAGCCTTGTGGGGTCAGGGCTGGGCACCAGGGGCACGTGTTTAGCAAGACCTGGCTGCTGAAAAAGCTTAAAAGGAGCCTTTGGGGACCATCCAGGAAGATCCCCCCATGTCTCTTCTCTGATTCTGTACCCTCTTACGTGGCTCGTCACTGCTCTGGTAGGGCGTGGGTCTTGGTCCCCTGTGCCGCCGGGCGAGAGCACACTTCTAGCCCAGCTTCAGCTTTAACGCTCTCGATGTGGGTCTTGAGCAACATCCCATGCTCTGCCTGGGACTCGCTGCATTTCCCATGTCCCAGCACTGGACATGCAAACCGGACAGGGTGGCAGCCCTAGCAATTGGGGAAAAGGTGTCCAGGGTCAGAGCGTGGTGAAGCTGAATTTGGGTGTGAGCTTGAGCTGTACTCCCCGGCACCTTTCCTTGCAGTGCCAGCCTCCAGCCCCTCCAGAATTCACGTCCCACTTGTTCTGCAGTTGGGCAGGGATGTGGGCAATGGGGCAGGCAGAGGGGGAGGTGAGAGGAGCCTGCGGGTGTTGAGCCCGTCTGTCTTCGGCAGCATCTTTTAAGTTCCCCAGTGCTGCACCTCAGGGGTTGCCCTCCTTCAGGTTGCATTTCCCAGGTCCCCGGATGCACTGGCTTGCAGCGGCGTTCAGCCAGGGGGAGGCACTGGTTGGAGATGGGAAGGAGGGCGGGAGAGGGGAAAAGGGACACCCGAGCTATTTCTCCTCTGCCTTCCCAGGAGAAAGGGCGGTTTCTCCAGCAGCAGCGGCCTCTCTCCCCGGAGAGCAGATCCCACTAGACTGGTGTGCTGTGGCTCCAGCTTCTGTCTGGTGACCGTGGCGCCTGGTTTTGATAACTGCCTCTCCTCCTTCCTCCCTCAGCCTGATGCTGCTCTTGCTCCCCTCGGTTTGCCCCTTGTCTCCTGTCTCGCTTCTCAGCTCTTCCATCGCCTGGGTAACTAATTCGCTGTGCTAAAATCTTTCCGTTTTAGACACTCAAGTGTGGTGTTCATTCTTCTTGGTTGGACATTGACTGATGCAGAGGGATTTGTCTTTAGAAAGAAAGCCGGGTGAGCATTTTCTCTGGGTAAGTTCTTGTTTCCCCTTGATCATTAGGAGACATCCATGATAAACACGAACTCATCAGCATTAAGGCTACATGGTTGTATAATGTGTATGCCTTTTTTTTTTCATACCAGATTGGGTGAAGCAAAGTACCAAAAGGTCTTTTAAAAGTAAAGGGCTTTTGTGAGTCAAGAAATTTAAAAAGCATGAAAGAAAAGAAGTAAAGATGGCAAGATCTCTTGTTTTCGCCTCTTCCCTTTGAAAGCAGTCTGTTTCACTCTGTGATTTGAATATGCTTCAGGGTTTTCCTTTCACCTCCAGCCCTTGGCCCATAGGTTTGTTGTGGGGAGAGACCAGCTCTGCAGGCAGCAAACCCAATGTGTAAACATTGCACGTGAACATTGTGTGCTTGGGGGAACCGGGGTTATTGAGCTAAGAAGACATGAAATCTCCTTCCCTTATCTGGGCTTTGGAATCTGACCTCCCTGGAAGCTGAAATCCAGTGGAGAAAGAACCGAGGAAGGAGTGGGACAAAGGAAAGGGGAGTGGGAGACCAGACTGGGCACATAGCAGGAAATCACCCCTTAATCAGGAAAGCAGTCCAGTTGTAAGACCTGGATGCCTTGCTCGTGCTCAGGTGTGAAGTTGGCTTAGGAAGTGAATTTAGCTTGCTGTGTCCTTTTACAAATGTGTTGGCTGCTCAGCAAATTTAGTATGGAGACATTTTAGGTATGCACGGGAGAAAATTATATAAAAATAGTTGACTTAACAGAAAACCAAAGTATAGAATCGAGAATGAAAAAAAGGATTCTATGTTCTGTGTTTTAAAAAACAAGACTCTGTGTGTATGTGTGTGTGCGTGTGTGTGTGTGTGTGTGTGTGTGTGTGTCACACACTAATTTAGCCCAGCTGGGGTGATCTCACAGGGACCCCATGGGCCAGAGCTGCTGTTCCTCCACGGAGAGCACATTTCCCCTGGACACGTGTACTCAGGTGCAGCTGAAGGGTCTGAGGTCATGGCTGTGGCCCTGGCCAAGATCCTCCCAGGCTGCAGCCTCCACTTCCTCTAGAGTCCATTGGTCAAGAGCCATCCTTCAGAGGCCAGGGCCAGACCATGAGCGAGTCAAACTTGCACGAGGACAGCAGGAATTATCCTTGGAGACCAGTGGGCCCTGCTCATCCAGACACTGTCTTTCTTCTTGCAGAAGTGAGGTGCCTTTCTGCCCTTTTCCTTCTATTATGGCCTCTGGGAGCCTTGGCAGTAAATCTCTCTGGGACAATTTGTGAGGAAGACCTTCAGAGAAGCAGAGACAAGACAAACTGTTTCTCAGGCCACCCTCTACCTCCTTCTGCTCTGCCAGCACTCCGGTAGGATTCATCCAAAGTGCAGGATGCTGTGCTTCCTACCAAGGTCAAGACCCTTGATGTGGGACCGTACAACAAAGGGCAAGGACAGGAAGGGAGAAGGACTGTCTTGAGGGGGAAACCTGCAAACTCTTATACCTGGAAAGGACTAGAAAGGTCACATCAACTCGTTCACTGCGTGTGCTCAAACAGTGTTCATCTCCTTGGGCTTGGCAGGGGACCACAAGCCCTGCAAGAGCCAGGCTTGGTTACTTGTTTACTGTTGTATCTGGCTGAGCTCAATGCCTGGGACACAGGAGGGGAGGTCTTTTCAGGACCTCCCCATCTCAGGACTCCAACAATGCAACAAGCAAGTATAGAAAAGTCCTTGGTTCATAAAGCCTGGAAAAATGTGTTATCTCTGCCCAGGGAATGGTGGAAAATAAGGGACTATTTACTGAACACTGCACACTTGTTCTGCACTGACTCTTTGGATTTTACCAGCAGGGCTTTCCCAGAGGCAGAGAATCATGGCTACTGGGGCCACAGTGACCACTGAAGATGTGAACTCTGCAGTTCAAAAGAATCAGAAGGAGACTGAAAGCATGTTTTGCAAACTGAAGTGCCAGGTTAAATTAGCAAAATGGGCTGGATGGTGGCTCGAGCAGAATGACTAGCACATGTCTGAGCAGGAGGAAGGGCCTACCTCATGGCAGGCAATGTTTGCAGCATAGGAATATGGACTTAGTCTAGCTCGAGCTTATGATATTTTAAGACAAGCCAGCAAATTGATATTTATGTGAAATATCCTAATTTTATATGTTGGTGACCACTAAAAAACTAATACGGTTGACAAAATAAAATATGCTGTGGACAGGACCCTTCTTGCCAATTTATGGCCTCTGTCTTAATGGAATTCATGCTGCCCTATAACAGTTCACCCCAAAGAGAACTTCTCTGCCTTTATCATCTATTATTTTTCATAGAATGTAGAGGGATTTTTGTGAGTTTTGGGGACAGAGAAGCTAGTGACACAAGGGTGATGCTGAGATTCCTTTTTACTTCTTGTGCTTACGGTTGTTCATCAGTTCCCCGGGGACCCTCATTACTTCTGAATCTTTCATAGCATCTGTCACATTGCTGGGCACAGAGAGACCCCACTCTATGGATATAATCATATAATAAATACGGCTTTTCTCTAAGTCTAGCTGAATGAGGAACTGAAAGATTTGGATGGGTGAAAATTATCTAAATTGTTTGTAGCCAGACTTTTCTGTCTTTTTTGTCTCCAGTTCTTTGAGGCTTGTGTTAGATATCTATTGCTATATAACAAATTATCCCAACACTTTTCTCCTTAAGACGACATTTATTATCTCTCACTCCTGTGGGTCAGGAATCCAGGTGTCTCTTAGCTGGTACCTCTGCCAATGTCTCTGAGAAGGCTGTAAAGGGGGTGTCAGCTGGGCTGCAGACTTGCCTAACATAACTGCTCCAGGTTCACCCACATGGGTGTTGGCAGGATTCAGATCCTCACTTCCTGTTGGAGTGAGGGCCTCAGGTTTTCACTGACAGTTGACCAGATATCTCCTTCAGTTCTTTGCCTTGGACATAGGACAGGTCCTAACACAGCTGGCATCCATGGGAGCAAACAAGCAAGGGAGAAGGCAAAGAAATGCAAGAGAGAAGCTGCAGTCTTTTTGTAACCTAACCTCAGAAGTGATGTCCCATCACTGTTTCCATAGTCTAGTCATTAAAGGAGATGCCCATATTCAGGGCAGTGAAATACAAAAGCCATAGGAACAGAACCACTAGGGATGATGCCTTGAGCCTTCCTTCTGCAGGTTTCTCAGTTTCTTTCTCACCTAGAAGAGCCATGAGGCCCTGGGAGATCCTACCCCACCCATTCCCAGAAAATGCCAGAAATTGCAGGTATTTTTTTTTCATTCAGTTCATTTCAATATTTCCCCCTCCTCACACACACACACAAAAATGATCAGAGAGGTAAATAGATTTTAGAGCTGACATTCTGGTAGGTTTTTGGGAACACATGAGAAGGATCATGTTCATGAGTAGGAATGGTAGATTCTGAGTCAATCAGGCATGAAAGTTTTTCTCCTGGTGTCCAGAGCAGATGAAGTTGCTCCTGTAGTGACTGAGACATACGGTGACAGTGGTTTCTCTGTTGTAACTCAGGCATCAGCAAGACCAAGTGAAGCTTTGAACCCCAGGTAGGTTCTTTGTTGGATAAACCCCATAGATCTGGATAAGGAATAAAGCCAGAAATCAGCATCCAGTGGTATGAATTTAGGAATAGGAGGTTATTCTAAAAGGCAAGATGGCAGGAGCACCACTGGCTAAGGTGGACCCCAATACCAAGGTCCAGAGAGTTGTTTCAGGCAGAAATCATACCTTAATTACCGCAGTTCCAAGGGACAAGCCATCAGTAAGTCCAAACAGGCAGAGCTGGCCTCCGGGGAAATCTGGCAGAGACTGAACGGGAGGTCAGGAGCAGGGCACCCCAGCTGCTGATGAGACTGGGCTCTGAGGAAGCCTCCCTGGAGACCGGGAGGCAAGCCTGGATCTTAGTCACTGAGGACCAAGACACAGCACAGGAGAAAACTGGGGCTTAAGACAGGCTTGGTGGAGAAATGGGCAAGAACTTGATTATTGGGGAGCAAGAGAGCCACAGGTGGACTGGACCAGTAGCAAGGCAGCGAGAGCAGACTGAAAGGCGGCCACTGCCAGGAACCGAGATTGGTCTCTGAGTTGGGCCCGGGGCCGAGACTGCTGGTGGAGACCAGGCAGCGCCCCTGCCAGGCGTAGAGCAATGCAGGGACACAGAGCCAGTGCGGACACTGAGCCCCGGCTGCCCCGTGGCCAGTTGCGCTCAATACCCTCCGATGCCTCATGGATGCTGTTCTGAGAGGCAATTAGTTTTCATGATTTCCGCCCCTGTCCGGACATCAGCATGAAACTGGGGACTTGGCGTCCAAGCCTGTGTTCTCCTTCCCCCTGGGAAGGGCAGGGTGAGACAAAGGACACAAGGGGACAGAGCAACCCTCCGCGGGGAGGAGGAGTGAGGAAGCGGGTGGGCTGGGCCTGGGGTGGCCCCTCGGCTTCCCTCCCCCTTCGCCTGCTCCTCTCCCAGCCTGGGGACGTTCTCCTCGCTTTCTGCCAAGCCACATTCTCCACAGCACTCAAACGTGTAGCTCCGCTTTCAGCTTTTCCAGGAATCTTCCCAGAGCCTCCCCTTCCCTCACCCCCCGACCCCCTCTAAGCCACCCCAACTCCTTTCCCACCCCTCCAACACTCTGCGTCCACTCTCTCTATTTCTAACTATGGATGCTAATTTATTTCCTTCCCAATTTTCCCAACTTGCCTTTTTTTTTCCTACATGTCCCTCAGTACCAGGGGATGGACTACTCTCCTTGGACAGGGTCGTGGTTTTTCCTTCATGGGGAAACTCTCGGTGCTTAGAGTTGAACTTGGCCCACAACGATGTCTCCAACGACACAGCGTAAGGCACTCCCTGGTCGAAGGGGAAAAAGGAAAATGAAGTTGTCTTTCAGGGTCTCTTCGCTGTGCTTGATTTGTGCTAAATGCCAGGCACAGGAGCTCCTGCAAATTCACAGCATGCTTACTTCTCCTGCCCCTGCCGACACACGTGCTTTATGGAACAAAGAAATTAGGAGCAGCTCGAGGGTTGGAGGCAGACCACGAACATGTTCTGCATTGCTCGGAAACTAGCATGGCACAGGCAGCCCCTAAGTGTGAAAGAAGTCCTTGCTGACCCAAATGGAATTTTCCTGAAGTGAAGGCTTCATGTCTATCTTTAGAACTGGACTTTCCTGATAAAACAATCAGGAAATTTGGCTGAATTTCCCACTATTTAACTGGCTATGCTGGGGTCATGTAGAAACAACCCTTCAGAACATAACAACCTTTGAAATGCCCATCTCTGAAGTCAGATTTGGCCACTTGTCCGTGGGCAGACTGCTGCTGACGTTATGCATGTTGCTCCCTTCTTCCCAGGGGGAGGGGAGATGTGGGGGACAGGCTGACTCTGATTATCTACAACGGTTGAGTTACAAAACGGGCCCTTTTGAATTTTACCTCTTGCAAATTGATTTTTCCTATAATGAATAGAGAAATTTCCCCACAAAGGCAAGAACACCATCACGTAGGTCTTCAGACTCTTTCCGGAGACCCAGCAAGGGCTGTGGCTGCCCCTTGGGCCACAGGGGAGACCCTGGGGCGGGGGTGGGGTCTTGCTATCTCAGAACCCACAGGGCTCCAGCTCACAGCTCCCCGCCAGCCATGTCTGCTGAACAGATTGCTCTGAGGAAGCAGAGGCTGCCGAGCTGTAGCCCAGAGTCCCCGAAATGCCACCCCTGGCTTCTGTCACTCCCGAGCGCCTATTCTTCCGTGTGAGCGAGACACGAGGCCCTGCTGTTTGGGTTGGCTTTACCCTGCTCCGTGATTTCAGTTCCTCGCCTCTACTTTCCAATGTGTGGGCTCATTTCCGTCCTCTGAGCACTATTGTTTTTCTGACTGGAACAGGCATCCAGAAAACCGTGGTAATAAGGCCTTTGTACCATTATTTACTTTTCTAATTATACGTGTCTCTCCCACCCTCAACGCTTGAAGACATCAGATTGCAATTGAAGTAACTACATGGGTAAAAGCAAGCGCAACAACAACAAACCACTTTACTCCTCTGGGTGGAAACATGCAATTGTACCAAGAGGGATAAGGAAAAAACTGCTCATATTTGGAGAAAGACACTGGAATAAGGGAGTGAGTACAGACGGGCTACTTTAGCATCTGACGCGAGGTATGTGAGAGAGAAGCCCAGTGCGTTAGTTGCAACAGCAAGGCTGCAAGGCCAGGACCAGAAGACGTCTTTAGTATGGAATCTCAAATGCCCAGATGGGCTGGGTTCCTCTCTCTGGACTCCGGATCTTTGAGGTGGTGGTAGCTGCTCCTGGCACTACCACCTGGCACTACCACTTCCCTGCCATCCTGGAGGCAGGCCAGGACTTTAGGAAATCGACTTAGTTAACGAATCAGGGTTCCAGTTCTTCTTAGTGTGAACTCAGAACTAAGGGTTGACAGGTATTCCCAGTCACAATGACATGAAGCAGGATGATATAGACAGAAGCCAAGGGGGTGATTCAGTGGGAGCTTTACCCATAGCAATGATGGAAACCCCAATGTAGGCTGGGCATGTGGCCCTGCTCAGAGCTCCAGGTCTTGCCATGACTGAAATGCTCTGTCACATTCCACAATGGACATCTGATGTTCTTGCCTCTCAGAAGCATCTCCTACTTTCACCAGAACTGCATCTTTATTTCCCTTTGAGAAACTATGACCGTCCCATTCCCAGGGCTTGTGAGAGCCAGATCTTGCCAATGAGCCCATCCCATGCTGCTGGCTATACTAATTGGTTCAGGGATAGGCAAAGTACCCAAATTTGTCCATTAAAAGGTTAGCCCTGAAGCTCTGATGATGAGGAGAAAAGGACTCCTGATAATACCATCTGTGTACCTGGGTCCAAACATGCCTGAACTTTCCAACCACATGACCCAGTGAATTTCCTTATTCACTTAAAGCAGTTTGAGTTGAGTTTTTATCCCTTGTAACTGAAAGAATGACATGTGTTTATATTAAATGCAAGTCACTGCTATAGTTTATTTGCTTCTCCAGGTTGGTTCTCCTTCTCTCATATAGGACTGAGCAGGTAGTAAAAGCATAACTATTGGATACATAAAAGAGCAAATGAACAAGAAATAGGAGATATGGTAGTTAATGGTTGGACTATAATTTTCTTGGTTCTATTGACTTTATTTTGGCTGTGGTCTAGGACATGAAATCCAGGTCCTTCTGAACCCCAAATAAATTGTGCCTGCTGAAAGAGAGCTCCAGATCTTCAGTGACCCCAGTGAGTTTAAGGGAGGGTGGGTGGTCCCTGCAAGCTCTCTGTGGGAATTCTCTTTGAGTATTGGTTTCAGAATGTTCAGCCAAACAGGCAATTGGATTAGGGAGGGCCAACAGTTTTCTCTGAACGCTACTGAAGACAACAGATGAAAGCAATTCATGCCAAGACATTTTTAACTATCATCTTTCAGAGGCTAAGTTGACACTATAGCCAGTGACCCCTGAGCTGGGAGGAATGGGTGGCCTTGGCTGAGATTTTTGCATGTGCTACACATTTCAAGATTACAGCATTGTTTTAAATTAACCTGTTGGAATGCACCTAAAGGACATTACCTTGAATTCTGAGAAACAGCAGTGCAAGAGGTTCCCCAACTTAAGGAGCTGATCATGTTCCAAAGGTCATTTCTAAGTCTGAGTGTTTCCACAAGATAATGAATTCCAAGATATTCTAAGGGCTAAGATTGTAAGTGGCTCTTAGCTTACTAAGATAATGCATTGCTTCTCAGTGAAGCCTTCTCTGGTTACTCTAATCAAGAGTAATTTTATTTCCTTTTTATAGGTCATACAAATGTTGTAGGAGTTGCTTTTTAAAACAACTTTAAAATCTTATACTTAAGTATTAATAATTGTACTGTCTTGGAGTGTCTGGCTTATTCTTCTCATTAGATGTTAACAAATTATAGCAGAGGCCACAAATTGCACGTTGTTCTCTCTCTCTGCATTGTGTAGTATCTCTCACATATTAGGTGCTTAATAAATACCTGTTCAGTGAATACTCAATATTCTACAATGCATATTCCTTTTTCCTCTGTGGAAAACATGACTCCTGGGTTCCAACTTCTAGTTGAAAGCGAACAGCACATTTTCTATCTATGCGGGTCATCCTCATCATTCATTCAGTGAATGATTACTGGGTGTCTTCCTAAGTGTCATGTACCGTTCTGGGATCTGGAGTTCCTAAAGCAATCCAGAGAGATATGGTCCTTGCCTTCAAGGAGGTTGCAGTTTCAAATCACAGAACAGTGGGCGACAGGCCACTGGAAGGCAAAGTTCCTTATAGTTCCAATCAAACTGATCCCGAGAGGGAAAGACACTTGCCCAGGGCCTTGCAGTGAGTGTGAGGAACCCTCTCCTTGTGCTCTCAGTTCTTCTCCCATCATGTCGTCATCAATTCTCAGCTAAGCTTCTCCCTCCCCTGAAAGATTCTCCAGCATGCCTCAGAGACTCCATTAGGCCTTAGCCAAGACTAACCTCTTAAAAGCTGTTTTCCTTATTTATTTAATTTCCCATTTGTTTGGAGATACTCCTTGTCTTTCTGAACAGAAAGTCATTGTCAATCTTACCCCATGAGAAGCTGACATGGTGAGCATCTTCCAGGGCAAATCAGGACATGGTAGTTGGGATTTCACCAGCTCCATGTCCTGAATAGACACAGGCTGTGTCTTTAAAGGAGTGGGTACTAGGACTGCCTCCCTCAGCCAAGCAAGAAGCTGGCCTCTTGTCCTAACTGGGACCACCATCATAGTCAAGTGGGCCTGGGTTTCGTTTGCATTTACCCCAATGTTCCCCTCATCTCATCAGGCTCAGAAAATAGCCAGTTGTGTCCTCAGTTTGCTCATCAACTGTTCTGGGTTGAATAATGTTTTCCCTAAATTCACATCCACTTGGAACCTGTGAATGTGAACTTATTTGGAAACAGGGCTGTGGCAGATAGAATCAAGGTAAGATGAGGTCATGCTGGATTAGGTTGGGCTGTAATCCAGTGACTGCTGTCCTCATAAGAAGAGAGCAATTTGGATCCAGAGGCTCACAGAGGTAAGAAAACCAACATGAACACACGGGCAGAGATTAGAGTTATGCTGCCATGTGCCAAGGAGTGCCACAGGTGGCCAACAACTACCAGAAGCTTTGAAGAACAAAGAAGGATCTTCCCCTAGAGACCTTGGAGAGAGCATGGCCCTGCCCATACATTGATTTTGGACTTCCAGACTACAGAATTGTGATAGGATGAATTTGTATTGTTTTAAGCCACCTAGTTTGTGGCAATTTGTTATAGCAGTCCTAGGAAACAGATATAACAGCCAATCGCAGATCCCCACAGAAATCCAGCACAGGAGGAATGGACAGTGAAAAGTGGAAAACAGGAAATTTAGCTTCTTTCTAGCTGATTGTATTCATCTACTCCCCAATTTCTGTAATGCATGGGACTGAGGGAAGAGAATTAGTAGAGTGTCATAGCACTGTTCACCTTTTGAAGAGATCGTGGGATTCATTAGGTACATTAGGACTCTTTGGATACAGCCTGAATCTAATTAATTTTAGCACAGATCATTTGAATTTGGAGCTGTGTGCGCATGGCAATGTGCACAGACAAGATCAGATCCATGTTGACTCTAGGGGACCATTCTCAAGAACATGTACCTATCTTAGTCAGGAATGTATTGTCAAAAACGTTGATTCTTTTTTTTTAGTGCCTTAGCCAGGGTTTCTGGGAAGCAAGTGTGAAACAAAGACTTGAGTACAGGTAGTGTCTTTGGGAGTGTGATCCCAGGGAACAGGAGAGCAGGACAGGGAGAGTGAAATGTGGATGGATAGGAAGCCATTCAAGGATGTATGTGGTGACCACCATGAGAGGTGACTGGGGCGCTCTGAAGAACCTTATGCAATGTGTCTTGAAAGTATGTGCCTAGGCAACAAAATGGGGAAGAATGTATCCATCACTTCCCATTTCTGGATGGTCCAAAATGGCCTTGCATGCATCATCTTTCTCATATTTCCAGTGTGCACATGCTCCAGGGCAATGCGGCTCTTGCCAAGGTCCCACCCCAGCGCCAGGGCAGGACGTGAGAGGTATGGAGAGCAGGGCTAAGGTGGGGCCAGTCCAACTTACCCTACATGCCAGTCAAAGCCTTTTTGTCCCTGACTGGCAGAGTAGTGACTGCAGAAAGAAGTGGGACCAAGCAAGGATTTTGGAAGGGTACACTTGGGACCACCACAGTGGACATGTGCGATTTATGTTGCCTCCTTTCCACGTTTGTTAAGAATGCCATCTTTTAAGGCAAAGCCTGCCTGCCACTGTAACAACTGAAAGTGCCAACAGCCTAAAAGCTAGGCATGCCGGGCAAGCAAGTGAGAACCCATCAGATGGGGACCTGCCCCAGTCCTAGATGGGAAGCCAGAGAAGTGAAAAGAAAGAAACATCCAGATATAATTTTAGTATCAGAAATGCAGCCAGGGCTCAGGTAACAGGGAGAAAGAAAGTCATTCCTTTCCTCTGTCTGCTCAGCTACATTTCTGTTGTCTCCTGATAGGCCTCTTTGCCAACACATCTTGCCTGAGGGCCTTGCCCCACGTCTGACCAGTCTTCTTGGCTTAGGTCGGGAGCCCAGTTCCTGGGGCAGAGATTCTGACTGGTCCACCTGTTACTTTGAGTCAGGCCACAGCTCTCTCTGCAACTCAGGGATGTTCTGCCTTGGCTCAGGGATCCATTCTGGTCCCTTAGCTATATTTGGGGTCAGAAGGCATAAATCAGGCACTTAGAGAATAGGGGCTGAGGGTAGAGATTCTCCAGAAGAGAGGGCAGAGAGACAAAATGGAATATTCCAGTGAAGTATTTGTGGCTAGATGTGGTGGTCTGAACTGGGAATCAAGAGACCCGAGTTCAAGGTTGGCATTTGTCACATATAACCTCTCTGATCCCAGGGAAATCAGGGAACTTCCCCAATCTTCAAATCCTTCACATGAAAAAATAAAGGGCATTGATTAGCAGATCTCTGAACCCCTTTCTAGCTCTAAGACCTCGGGGACTCAGGCAGAACCAAACTCGTCCCCACTTGGTGGAGGCAGGGTGTCACGGTGATAGTCTCTTTTGGTGCAGAGGCGTCATTAGAATCCTGGGGCAGTGCCAGAGACTTGCTCTTTCCCCAGGAGAGCTCCCTGATAAAACGCCACCTGCAGCTCCTCCTTCACTCCCCCGTAACTCATAAGAACTCACGCTTCCCTCCCGTCTTCCTCTGTAGAGGCATAAACAAGATACAGACAGTTCTGCTACTCATTCATAGTGAACGAAGACTTCAGGATATTTCAGCCTAAATTCAGGTTTCCTCAACTTTTAGACTCACTCTGAATAAAATATACTTGTCTGCTCTTTTTACATAGTTGCCACCATTGTTGCCATTAGTGAGGGTAAGATTCTAGAAGGTTGGCCTCCCAAAAGGGTTGGAGGTTGGAATCCTGGCATTGACGGGAAAACTGGACACCTGGAAAGGCAAGTCAGTTCTTTCCATGCAGTGGCTTTGGTGGCTGTAGTTTAACAAGGTTCCTTTCTTACCTTTAACTTCCGTTGGACTTTTCTCTTCAATTGATATTAGTTAAATTGAAGCAATCATTATCGCTGTCTTAAGCTTCTAGTTTAATATACCTTTCATTTGTTTCAACTTGGAATGAGCCCTTCTCCCTTTTTGCTGCTGCTGAGAAAATCTTGGGGAAAAAAATCAACAAAAAATTTCTCATTAGAAATTTTCTGCTTTTAGAGTCATCACATAGAAGTCATCACATCACACTGTCTGACCCCAATAAGAAAAGCAAACCTCTTAACTTATAAAGGGAGGAGTTGGCCCTTCTCCTGGGAAAAATGTGCCCTTGGCCATGTGAGTCTTAGCATCAATAGAGCAGAAGATCATAACCTTCTTTTGCTTTTGATTCAGGTCATATCTTTGTTTTCTGATCTCTTCTGAGGCGGAGGGACCATTAATTATGCTCCTTACAAAAATACTGAGGGCTGGAACCACAGTTTATTCTGATTTCTAAGCCAGGGTTCATACTCACACATCCACATAGGGGGGGTCAGTGTGTTCCCCAAGCATCCCTGCCCTTTCTGACACTGTTCATTAGGTTTCTTAGGCACTTCTTGAATAGGAATAGAGTCATGCATGAGAATTTCTCTTCTAGACAATCCTAACCTACAGGGTGACAACTTAGTTTACTGTGGCTGCAGTGTGCTGCAGGTGGCACAACTCCCTCTTGTTAATATCCACCTGGCCTGCCATGGTCTGCATGGACAGCAGCCACTTCCTTCCAGTGTCCCTTGCCTGGTCAATTTCTGCCTCCGGGAACTTTCTGGGTAAAGTTGGTCAAAGGCACAGGGGTCTCTATGAAGGGCACCACCCACAGAAGGGCTCACACCAGCCCTGACATTTCTACCATAAGTGTTAAAATCAGGGAAAAGGCTGCCAGGAAGGAGGACTGATGGGCTGTCTGACTCAGCAGAGGGCCAGGGCTTGCCGGTGAAGTGATAAAAGACAGTCAGCACTATCCCTGTTTCCCCTCCACCCTGCAGTTGTAGGCTGAATAGGCAATATTGTCCCTATTGTCACAGCGGAGTGTAAGACGTGGGAGAATTCTGAAGATCTACCTTCTCATTGTACTGCCATGGCTCTGAGGTCCAGAGAGGGGAAGCGACATTCCCAGGAAGTGCATGTCGCAGAGGCTGGCTCACAGTTCGGGTCCAGCCCGGGTGTGCAGTTCCACTAGACTACGCCACCCTCTGCTTCTCAGGCTCGCTCCCGAAGGAGAGGAGCTTGAGGCACAAAGCAGCTCTTGGAAGACCCTTTCCAGCTGTTGACTCTTGGATGACAGTGATCAACCCAGGGCTTTTCTCCCAGCGTGCACTGCTTAGACACCTGCAGGTCCACAGTGCTAGGACCAGGGTTGGGAGCATTTGCTCAGCTGTCTCTATGGTCCTCATGTCCCCACCCTGGCCATCCTTCCCCGGGGACAGGTCTGGCCTAGCATGGAAGAAGATGAATCTTGGTGATACTGGCTTTGGAGTCGTGGGGGCAGGGCTCTAGGTCAGTTTTGCCTGTTTCACATTGCACTAAACAGATCTCAATTTTCACCTTAATTTCCATTTTCCTTCCCCTCTGTCTCCCACCTGTGCTAGTCCCTATGGAGTTGATGATACCTCATGTCTTTTTGTTTTCTCCCGAGTAACATAGACCTGATCCTCAAGGAAACCCTTAACTAGCCCTCCCTTTTCCAGCCCTTGCCACAGCAATAAAAGAGAGATTAACCAGTGTGAGAGGGAACCTTTAAAGAAAACATGACCTAATATCAGAGGTCATCTTAAATCATGCCTCATCCAAGTCTACACTCTATCAATGAGGAAGCTGAGATCCTGAGATACCATTCAAAATCTGGGGTAATCAGCAGAATTCAGTAAGTCACTTTGAGCACAGCATGAAGTATTTTAGTAAAAGAGGCTATTTGTTTCTGCCACGGGCTGTAATGAGAGGGTACTCGCCACATGAGAAGGTTGGATTTTAAGTGGCCATAGTCATATTTTGATAAATTTTCGAATGTCTCTCTCATTTTCTCTGACATCATACTATATAGTCATATTTTTTATACCATAAATATGTTGCAGGGAAAACCAGGTGTAAGTCAACGGATGACAGAAAGAAAAAATAGGTTATAATTCTTAATACTGTTTAGTTTGAAAACTTTACTTATTTATTTGTATATTGATTTTGGTGGAAGAGTGGTGTGGGCCAACCTAAGAGTGACCAGATGAACCCATTGCTCCCAGCACATGAGTCAGCTGGGACAGGAATATTAGTTTCTTTGATGTGTCATCATCGCTCAGAGCAGATGGTATTAGTCCTGGGACTGGTATTGCTATCCCAAAGAAGGTCCTGGCCGCACCTGATGAGCTTAGCCACAGATTTTTCCCAGTTGGTGTCTGGGCATCTTCCTAGCTGTGGGTCACTCACCCAGCACTGATTGGGCCTCCTGTCTGAGATGAATGAATATGCCTGATTTAAAGCATAAAGTCAATTTATTATCGTACTCGAAAAAACATAACTATAAAGTAGGCCAGTATTTCTGTCTTGGCATGACCAGGACTCTCTGCCAGCCTTATTTTAGGCACTGTGGAGTAAGCAAAGACATACACAGCATGGCGTCTTGCAGAAAGAGCTAGACATTCTTTGAGAATGAAGAGATTAAAAGCACAAGGGTTGAATGGTAATTATGGTGGCATATTCATTTGAAGAATGTCACAAGAAAATAGAAAATAAAGGAGAAGTTGCCGGGAACCACAGGGGGCTAGCTGGCTCATGGAAAAAGTGAGGCTTATGGCTGGGTCTTTAAGAGCAAGTAAAGTGACTAGAGTTGTAGGGGGCTAGGACAGGGAGAGGTAGGGGACAGGCAGCCGTCTGCCAAGTGAGACCGGGCCAGGCAATGGCCTGATCCTTGCTGAGGGGGCCGACAGTTTTGTCCTGCAGCCCTGCACAGCTGGAGCCTTATGGAGGACTCCAGCAGGAGCCACACCAGCCTGCAGGCCTGGGCATCAGCCAGAGCGAGGTTAAAACAACAGGCCCTTCCCCAGTGATATGACACAGTGATCGTTGGGACTCCCATCTTTCCAGTCTCTTCCTCAGCTTCCCAGCTCTTTTGGAGCCTTGCTGGGAAGTGAGAGGCCTGAGCCCGCATGCTGGCCGGGCGCAGGTGAGTGAGGAATGGTCCTGCCTGGAGAGGACAGTCCTATCTGACTAGGGTAGGCTGGTCAGTCGGGATGTGGGTGCTTCTCAACAGGCTGAAAATGAAAGAAGCTCCATAAAGCCCCTGGTGGGGATGGACAGGGCTAAAGGGTTTGGGTCACTGAATGTCATTAATCCTTCATCTTTCCCTCTAGGGCCAGGGTGAGCAGCCCAGATAAACATGGTGCCCCACAGAGACGGCCCCACAGCCAAATGGCCCTGAGCAGCTTGACTCAAAGTCACCTGGACAGGCCCGACGGAAATGCAGGATGGCCCAGCCCTTCCCTAATAGGTTTTCCAGAATCAATCCATCATCATTATGCCCAGAAAATGGGAGAAGGAAAAATAGATCAGGAATGCCGTGACTGTGGCTTGTGCTTCCCTGGGAATGCAGACAGGTGAAGGAGAGAATGACACAGCTAGGGTGGAAGGGACGCTGGCAGGAGACACATTTCCGGTTCAAGAGAGAAGGCTGAGATGCTGGCATGGAGGGAACTGGCACCAACCGGCTCCAGGCAGGGCTTTCTGGACACTGGGCAAGGCCCGTGGCTTTGGGAGCTGCCCCAAGCCGGCCGTGGTGCCAGTGCTTCATTCACCCTGTGAAATGTATTAATTAGTGAGCGGTTTTGGCCCAGAGAGGGTTGCCGTGGCTTCAGATGGATATAGCAGAACAGAGGCGAGTCCATCTACAGGCGCCTCTGAGAAATCTCAGCTCCTGTGGGCCTGGGAAGGGCTTCCGCTAGAGAGAGAGTGAGGCTTCAGCAAAGAGGGATGAAGAAAACTCAGACAGCCATGCCAATTAGCACAAGTCTACCAGCCCAGCGTGGCCAAAACACAAGTCTAAGCCTAATAGAATCTATGCTGCAGATAGGTAAGGTTATTGGAAGCAGAACAAAAATCTCTGCAAATGATGTTTCTCTAAGCTTCTACTGTTCTCTGCCCTCACTCCCTTTTTGAAAATGGCTGCAGAAAACTTTTTGGGTTGGTTTAGCCATGGCACGTCAGAGCCGGAAAATGCCTTCGAGACCTCTTGTCTCCCTGTCATGGTCAGAGGGCGAGCTGTGGTCCAGGGAGGGGAGCAGATTTTCCTAAACCCGTTGGCTGCTCCCGGCAGGGCGGAGGAAGGTGGAACAAGTCTCTTCATCCCCAATTCAGGTTTCTTTCTTCCATTCCATACCTGACGCAATCAATATTTCCAAATCTGCCTGCCCAGCTGGGCTAACCAAAGAGTGGTCTCCAAAATCAGCAGGATAGGATCTCAGGGACTGCTGGTCTGAACATGCACCCCAAACATGCAACCCGCTACGGAGAGGGCAGATGCCTACCAGGCCACTTGCACCGGGCTTTTCCCAAGTCCTGCCATCTCCACTTCTCACGTGGCTCTGCCTTAACTTTTTCTTCCTCTAGAAAGAGATAACTTGCCTTGCATTCATGCCTACCTAACTCAGTAAAACTCAAATACATAAATCCTGCTGGCAACTCTGGCAGAAGCTTTATGAGTGGGAAGTAAAGATGGAGAGAAAGGCAGGAGATTAATTATATGGAAGGAAAAAGAGGAGAGAAACAAAGAGAAGAATGCAAAGCAATTAATGCTAATTGAATGCTTAATATATGCCAGCCCTAGGCATACTAGTTACTTTGTTTAATCCTCAAAATAATCCTGTTGTCATCCGCACTGTTTATAGTTGCAGTTGCATGGTCTAAGAAACACACAGAGCCAGAAAGCTGCAGAGAAGGACTTGTATCCAGGGGTGATGGCTTCAAGAGCCCAGTGCTTTCCCTCTAGCAAAGAGGAAAAGAATCCCTCGGGGGTAGGAATAGGTTGGGGGAGGCTGTGGAAGAGAGGAACAGGGGCTTGGGGGTTGCTAGATTCTGATCTGACTTCTGTGTCATTCATTTATCCACTGTATGCACATCTCTCAAAGGTCTAGTAGGAGTCAGGGTTACAGTAAAGATGGAGAGAGGCGGTGTTGGGAAGAGCTCATGAGTGCAAGAGACCGGGTTACGGAAATCAGAACTTCAAGTCAGGATGAGTGCTGTGAAGACAATGCAACAGGATGACAGGCCACAGAGAGCCTGGGAAAAGGAGTGAATGGGGCCACCTTAGGGAAGGCCATTGGGTGGGACCTCCCCAGAGAAGTGATGTTGATTTGAGACCTGAGTCACTGGACATGCGATGTTGCACACGGAGGCTTTTCTCGGAAATGGCACAGCCACGTGTCTGACCCTATTGTTGGGCTGATTAACGTGGGTGGGCCCATTGACGTGGGCAGTGGCTCATCAAGCTGGGGGATGGTGACAGAATCTCCCTGCTATGGGCACTGGCGGGGCGGGGGTGCCTGTAAAGGATTTGAAAACAATCATCAAGTCTCACGATGGATGCCAGTGATAAAATCCTCCTCCCTGTGAGGTGGACCATTCCCATGACCCACCGGGCAGAGGAGCGGAGAAGGTGCCACCTGCCTCCAGGGCCCGGAACTGGTACCCGGGGCTGCTGTGAAACCTTTGAAAGGGCATATCACACAGCAATCTCTGGCCTCTCTCTGTTCTGGAGCAGAAGATTCACTCAAGGTCAGTGAGCCCAGTGGAGCCCCTGAGTCGCCCAAAATCTCCCACGAGCCGCTCCAGGAAGAAGATCCACAGGGCCGAGCTTCCCCTGCAGCGCATCTGCCCCCACTGCCTTCGCAGAGCAATTGCTGGGAGGAGAGTTCCCATTCACAGCAGGAAGTCTCTATTTTCTCTCTTTGGATGTCATGTAACCAACCCGAGTTAAAGGTCAGTTGCATCAGTTCTCTTAAATGGCAATTAAGCTATTGTCTGAGCAAACAAGAGGCCAGAGTGCACGCTCCGCTCCAACCTTGGGACCTGGGAGGGGCTGGGAAAAGAAGAGCAAGCGGGGCCCTACGGGGAGGGCGCAGCCTCGGGAAACTGAGCAAGCGGAACACCCTGAGCTGTGAAGCTGATGTGTCAGCAGACAAAGGGGGTCATTTCAGAAAGCCACAGCACGTGGGAGCGGGAGACATCCCTGCCTTGCCCATCGCCTACAGGCAGGCCGCCTCCACCCCATCCCTTCCTCCCCTGTCTTCCTCTTCCTCATTCTCTCTGCGCTTTCATTCATTCTCTCCTCGTCTCCTTCCACTTCTCTTCTTCACTCTCTCTCCTTCTCCATCCCCCCCCATTCTCTCAATGATAACATTGTCTCCTGCATTATCCTTTTCTGTTGAGGGGGGGGCAGCTGACAAACTTTGTTTAAATGTCAGCTCCACCACGGTCCTTAGCTCTTGGTCTCAGAAAAGCTCCCTGGGCTTTGGTTTTCCTAACCTGGGAGTGAAAAAAATCATACCTAGCTCAAGGTATTGAGCTTGCTGTGTAAGATACTGGGCTATAAGGAACAGACACCTTCCAGCTGCTGTTTACTGCTTAATTGCCTACTGCAAGGCATCATGAGTATATTATGGGATGCAGAAGAGAAAGACAAAGAGAGCAGAAACCTGACTCTCTCAGCTAGGACCCGGAACAGGTTAGGGCCTATCAGGGGCAGGCTGAAGTAAAAAAAGAAAAAAAGAAATCACTGTGGGGGTGGATGCTTGACCAGTATGTAGGTAACGAAGTTATAAAAGGGGGCTTGCACACAAAGGAGGGTCCTTGCCTGGGGAAGAGGCCACTGGGCTGGCACTCTGGGGGCTTGGACCCTAGCTCGAGCTAGACAATAAAACTCCTTTTGGTAATTACAGCCTCGGTGGCTCTGTCTCTCTGTCCTGCGGCCTTGCGAATCTCGGATGTAACAGCTGGGAGGAATCAAACAGGTAACATTTGTAAAGCTGGAAACAGTGCGTGGTCTGTAGTAGATGCTGGACTGGTGACAGCTTCCTCTCCCAGTGAGGTCCAGGGAAGTCTTACCCAGGGCGTGGCACAGTAAGCGAGCACACAGCCTCATGGCTCTCCCACAAGGGAGCTGGGGGCTTGGTCTTCATTCTGCAGATGAGAAAATGGTGGCTCAAAGAACTTAAGTATATTGATTGGACAGGAAATTTTTTTAAAGTCTATTCTTAAAATAAATGAATTCCACCTGCAGTGTCATCACCAGCTAAGAGGCTGTTGTGATTTTGATGTGTTAGTCTCTGTTCTGTCCCTCCGATTTCTTCCCCCAAGCACTGTTTTCCAAATGTCCAACATTGTATGGTTTAAATGATAACCTACCTATTCTCATAACTGCTGTACAGTCCTTGAAGAAGCTGAAATCCAACTGTCTATTGGTGCTCAGTTGCCTTGTTTTTTGTTTTTTTTTTGTTATTGAGACAGAGTCTCACTCGATTGCCCTGGGTAGAATGCAGTGATGTCATTGTAGCTCACTGCAAGTTCCAGCTCCTGAGCTGTAAGTGCTCCTTCTGCCTCAGCCTCCCAGGTAGCTGGGACTACAGGGTGTGCTCCACAACACCAGGCTGGGTTTCGTTGTTTTATGTATTTTTTTTCTTTTTCTTTTCCTTTTTAGTAGAGATGGGGTCTCACTCTTGCTCAGGCTGGTCTTGAACGCCTAAGCTCAAGCTATCCTCCCACTTTGGCCTCCCAGAGTGCTAGAATTACGGGTGTGAGCCACTGTGCTGGGCGTGAAGCCTAGCTTTCTCACTCAGTGGAAGAAAACTCAGGTTGTGTTTGGATTTCCCATGCCCTCTTTCTTACCACCCTCCTCTTCTCTGGGCTGGACTAGCTGCCTCCTATATCTTTCTGAGAGACTCTTTTGCATCCTCTTATGGTTTCTGCCCCAGTCCCTCATGCTTCTCTGATGTTTAAGCTCAAAATGCCCTCCTTTGCTTTGGGAATGAGACCTTCTCCAGCACCACGGGTCTAAAATGCAAAGGGCAATCAGAGATAGTGCTTGGTATTTTATTTCTATTTTTTTAATCTTGATTATATTTTGCAATGTTGCACAACGAGTGGAAGCATGAGTCACAATTTATGTAGCTGATTTCATGTCACTGAATTTTACTGTGTTTACAGCCCTGAGTACCTTCTCCCAGACATTGAAGAGATGCACCCTTTGCTGTGACACACACAACCTCCACCCTGTTTTCTTTTTCCTTTGTAGCCCAAACCACAATGTGTAATTGTGTGTTTATTTTGTGTTTAGTGTTTAATGTTTATCTTTTTGCCCAGGCTCTAAGGCTTTATGAGGACAGGGATCACATCTGTTTAGTTCACCCAGCTTTCATTACATTTCCAGCATCCTGCGTTCTGTGACTGCTTAGTCTCAATTCTGGCTGCACATTAAGTCATCAAGGGAGTTAACAAACAAACAAACAAACAAAAATTTACAGATGCTCATCCAGACCTTCCAATCCAATTAGTCCGTGTGGCATCTGGGCAACTGTAACCACAAAAGCCCTGCAAGTCACTCTGGATGGAGCAGAGCCACCGATCCCAGCAGGAGACTCGCTGCTCTACGCGTGTTGCCTACCTGTGTCCTCTCGTTGGCTCCGGGTTCTGCTCCTGCACTGCCAGCTGTTCCCGTCCCGTCACGGGCCTGCTCTGGCCGCCGCGTTCCCGGGCCCACCCTAACACATTCCTCCTTTGCCTTAAACGACTGTTTATGACTTGTTACCTCCAGGACGTGGTTCCTGATGAAAACCGTCCAGACTGTCCGCCTCCTGTGTAATTCGCAGCCCAGCTCTCCCCCTCGACATTCTTTTAGACTGTTTTCCACAACCCTGTGCTCCTGCTGGCGGTGCCATCGTGTGACTGATCTTGACCTGGCCGTAAGCTCCTTGAACTTTGCTGCAGCCCAAGTGCGAAGGTGGCAGGAACCGCCTTATTACACAATTTGCACTGTGGAACCCCAGAGTGGGACAAGAGCGGGTCCCGGTCAAACATGACCGTGGGAGATGGGCAGTGGAGGGGAGGCGGCAGAGCGAGCATTTGGATCCGGGTGTGCTGAGGTTGCCAGAGGAGCTGGAAAGGTTGAGTGGGGAAAAGAGGCCTCTCGTGGCTCTTTCCTGGCTTCCCGGGGAAGAAGCACCCTCTGGAAGGTTAGCCCTGCGCCCGCCTCCCAGGAAGCCCACCAGTCTGAAGGGTGGAAGCTCTCTGAGGACAAATTCAGCCCAATATGGGGAAAGGTGTTCTCATTGTCAGAGCTGTCCTGGTGGGCCAGGGAGGGTTTTCCAGCATCTGTCATTGTCATGTCAACCTCCTGGTTCTTGCCATAGTCCTGAACCACCTGTGCTATTATTTGCCTAATGTTTTTTATTTACCTAGTATTTTTTCTTTAAAACAACTTTAAATCAACTGAGTTTGTTTTACTTATTCTTGTTTTTAAAAACTACCTATGAAATTATAGACTAGATGTGTAAGTGATTGATGCACACATATGTATATAGTGACATACCAACATATGTATGTTGTTCTAAGTGCAGAGAACATGACACTCCAGTGTGGATCATGGGCAGCTCTGCTCCCACCATGAACTTGGGGCAGTATAATGGGGTCAGATAAATCCAGATCCACCCGTCTCTAGCTTGGGGAGGTTCCTCGTCCTCTCTGGGCTGGTTTTCTCAACTATAAAGTATACTCGTCTCATGGGCTCTGGAGAGGACGAGAGGTGTCCCGCATGTGCCACACGTATCTGTAGTCACCCAGCGCCTCAGGGATCTAATGCCGCCTAAGCCCTGGCTCTTCCTCTTACTCCGCCGCAGTCAGGAGGAGGATGAGACTCCCTGCAGTGGGAGAGGCGTTTCTGGAGCTGGGCTGGAGGGGACAGGGGTCTCCGTGGAGACGCAGACCAGCCTCAGTCTCCCGCCCTCAGCAAGACTTTGCTTCAGCCGTGTGCTTTTAGATGCTTTGCTTCAGCCGTGTACTCAGGAGGCGAAACTGGAGTCTGGGCTGTGCACCTGCCCCATCACGACCCTCGCCGCTTTCTGCTGCCTTGGCTGGGCCTCCGCTGCTTCCTTCCTGCAAGCCCTGCCCTCTCCACCTGTGACTTTGCTTGTGTTGGGTGTGTGCGCCTGTCCTGGGTGTGTGTGGTATATGTGTGGTGTGATATCTGTGTGTGGTACACATGTGTGTGTATGTGTGGTGTGTATGTGGGGTGGGCATGTAGTGTATGTGTTTTGGGGTGTGTGAGTGGTGGTGTAGTGTATGTGTTTTGGTGTGTGTGTGTGCACTGGTGTGTGTGTGTGGGTGTGTGTGGTGTGTAAACTGGTGTGTGCAGTATGTGGTATGTGTGTAGTGTGGTGTGTGGTATGTACATGTGTGTGTGGTATGTGTGGTATGTGGTATGTGTGTGTGGTATATGTGGTGTGATGTGTGTGTGGTACATACATATGGGTGTGTGAGTATGTGTGGTGTTTTTGTGGGGTGGGTATGTAGTGTCTGTATGTGTGGTGTGGTGTGTGTGCACATTGGTGTGTGTGGGGGTGTGCATGTGTGCTGTGCAAACTGTATGTTCAGTATGTGGTATGTATGTGCATGTACGTGTGTGCTGTGTGCAGTGTGTGTGCTGTGTGCAGTGTGTGCACTGTGTGAACTGGAGTGTGTGTATGTAGTGTGTGTGGTGTCTAAACTGGTGTGTGCAGTACGTGGTGTGTGTGCATGTACGTGTGTGGTGTGCGCAGTGTGCACCGTGTATGCTGTGTGAACTGGAGTGTCTGTGTGTAGTGTGTGTGGTGTCTAAACCCGTGTGTGCAGTACGTGGTATGTGTGTGCATATACGTGCATGGCGTACGCAGTGTGCGCTGTGTGTGGTGTGTGAACTGGAGCGTGTGTGTTTTGGGAGCGAGGGCGCTAACCACAAGCAGGGGCTGCAGAAACAGCCTACAGGGGGGATTTATAAAACCGGGCGCTGGGAGACCATCGTGGTGGACGCCCTCTCTTGCAGATGCAGGTGCGGGCCCATGGGCCTAAAGCTAACTAGAGGCAAATTTCCAACCAGAATCTACTTTTTCTGACTTGTCTCATCATTTCACCGCTGTGATCCCAGCCTGGAGAATACAGAGTCTCCCACTCATCTTCAGCCTGAGGTCATGGATGCACCCAGGAGGAATCAGCACCCAGTGCGGGGAGGCCAGAGTCCTGACCCGGGGTAGAGATTCTTGGTGCCGGGTCCCCAGGACGTGGGCTCAGCCATGGCCGGGCTGTGGGCACTGGCAGCCCTGAGGCGGATCCTCCTCCTATCCAGCTGGCTCCAGGAGTCCCCTGCTTCTTGCTTTCAGCCCAAGCCCAGATTCCCTTTCCCAGGCTGCAGTGGCAGTGGCAGCCAGCCCCTTTCACTCTTGTCCCCTTGTCCTTCCTCCTTTCCTGAAGGTGCTCAGCTGGGCAGTGTGTCAGGACTTCGCTTTGATCTGTCCTTCCCAGGGAACGAGAATCGCTTAATTCCTTCGAGAGGAGAGTGAGAAAGGGTGCTGTTTATCTAACAGCAATTAACTCCTGGTAGTAGCTTACCCCCAGTACAAGGCCAGAAGCTACCGACCCCAAGTAGGAAACGCACCTTAGGACATCTGCATAGGTGGATGGGAGCAATGCGCTCCGGTTTTTACTTTGGGTTAAGGATCACGAGATCACCATGACCAGGGATGCTAGTCAACCTCAGGATTCCTTCCAAACTTTCTCCAAACGAGGCCTCCTTTTATTGTTTCTCTCTGGGCTCTATGATTTCATGGTATTGTATTCATGTTTTTGAAAAAGCCCTCCATGTATTAACTGCATGCGCTGTCCCCGTGTAACACACATGGGACTGTGAGTCACAGTGATGCAGCCTTCTCTGATTTGGGTCCTGAGTTGCCATCCAGGTTCACCTGGAATCCAATCACTGGAGGGCGATTAAGTGTGCCTGTTTAAAATATTCACCTTAGCCAAAATGATCAATTGACAAAATTCCTGAACTTCATGAGTTTCTTGAGAAAAGTTAAAGCCAAGAAACGCTTAGTACACAAATGCCAAGGAGTTCCCTGCTGGCTATAGTTTAAAGACCCTCCTTACAGCCTTGTGACCGTCAAGCTGAGAACTCTGGTTTGGGACTGTGTAGAAGGACACTCAGAGATGCCCCCTGGGGGGCCATCCCTGTACCTGTCAGCAACCAGAGACTCATTTGCTCATGGATTCATTTAAAAGCGCTTTGGGGAAGAATTACGCATCAGGCTCCGTGCTGAGCCTGGGCATGAAGGCAGGGAGCTCACAGTCTGGAGGACAGGTAGGGAAGGAGAGGCTGCCTGGCCGCCTTCAGCCCAAAACCTTGGTATGGAGATTTCACAAAAAATCTGGATCTCTGGCTGCTTCTAAAAAGTCCCAAGATCTAGTCCCACTGGGACCACCACTCCACTCACATCCTGAGCAGGAACCCCCTTCGGCCTGGGCAGGGCCCCTTTGGCCTGTCTCTGTCCCTACCCTCCTGACAGTGCCAGCTCTGGCCACCTTCTCTCCTGTGGATGACTTGCATGGCCCCTCTTGGAGCCCCAGGTCCTTGGCCTTCTGGATGAGGCTGATGGGGACATTCTCCCAGAATGAGACAGTGAGGGGAAATTGTGAAAATCAGAGGCAGATTAGAGATCTAGCCTTGTTGGTGTAAGAGGAATTAGACATTAAGAAGCCATTTCCTGCAGCCAGAATTGTGAAAGCACATGACGTAGGACCAAAGGAAAATTACTGAGGCCTCTTGGCCCGAAGAATCTTCAGGAAGCGGAGGCTGGCTGTCTGACGTCATCACAGTGAAGTCTTGCCCTGAGGCTCCGGTTCCTTTCAGCTGCAGGATTCTTACTCTATGTGAAATCTTGAGCCATGTGGGTGAGTGTTTGCACAGATTTCTTTTAAAACCACATGGCTAAGTCACCCTTGCTCCCTATGTATTCTTCTCTTTTGTGCCCCTCTGAGAAAATGCCAGAAGGATTATTTTTTCCTATCAAGGGCAGTCAGTGTTGTATGGTGTGGGGAAAGGGAGCACTAGGAGACCAAGTTGTAACAGGGGACAAGGCTGGGACCAGATGCCCTCGCAGATAGACACTGAGCAGCAACAGAATCAAGCATCTTCATAGAAAAATCTCTGTCTCTCTCTTTCTCAAAGCAGGGTGTGCTTTCATTATGGTATTCTGCATATTTGTTAAAAACAATAGTACTTCATTAATTGAGGGAAGCAATATGGGCTGTCCTGGCAGCCGAGTCCTTGTAGCTAGGGCTGTACGGTGTGTCACGTGGGAGCCAGGCCGGCGTCAGGATGGAAGAGGGAGGGTCAGAGGAACCAGGGAGGCTTTGAGGGGCTGGGGGAGTTTGAGGGCTGCATAGCGGGGTGAGCTGCATGACCTGTGGAATGAAATAAGGGGTACCAGAACGGAGGATCCATGTCAGCACTGGGTCTTCAGTCTCTTTCAGGATAAGACTGGGGTCTGACTACATAAGAATAAAAACAACAACCAGAAAAAAAAAAAAAAAGGAAACAGAGAACAAGAATGTCTACATGGGTGAGGCAGGACAGGAATAGGGGACATTTGTCCTAGGCCAACTGCCTCCGTGCTCTTGCCTTGCCGAGATGTTTATAATGAGCTTGAGCAGCTACAGCCAGATGCTTTGGTCTATGTATGCTTTTCTTGTGATGTTTTTTTTTTTCTTGGCTTAAACAAATGCACTGAGTGAAGTAGAGAAACCAATAAGCAGAGTAAGCACTTGCCAAGGGGACTGGGGACAAAGCTGGGCCACCAAGTACAAAGAGAGCAGTTAGGGGAGCCTAGGAAGTAGTGAGTTAGATTTCAACACATGCTATTTGCTTTCCGGGGTTTAGGACCTTTCTAGGTATTGCTCTGGGGCTGGTGCCTCCTGGGTTGGCAGAGGCAGGTGATGAGACTCCACTATCAGAGCAGGTGGGCAGGTGAGGCCCTGGGCACTTTCTGGAGCCTGGGGAAGGTAGTATTCATTTTTAAAGTCCATTTGTTATATAGTCACTGAAAGAGGGGCCCAGAAATCTGTACTGGTGTGCCTGAGCCACTTGGCTACTAATTGGGCAGGGCATGTGCAGTGTTTTTGTTTGTGGGGCAGGTCTTTGCTGAGCCTAACACAAGACAATGGATCTTCAGTCTTGTGAAAAGCACTGAAAACCATCCTTGTGATGTTTGGGGTCTCGGTATGTCATGAGCTGGAATGCCCATAAGACTCAGGGTGCTGCAGCCTCTTTCAGGATGTGAAGATCAAAACTTGAAAACTGTTCTGGACTCCAGATAGGAACATGTGGGACTTGAGTGCTCAAGGCTAGGAACATTTGATTTTTGACTTCCTGTAGGCTGAAATATGGATAAAAGGGGAGGATGAGGCCCTCTCAGTTCATGTAGCCCAAATGTCTAGACTTCTCCCGATTTCCAACCCAGCAACCCTGCATGTGCTGGGATTCATAGCAGGTGTCTCAGAACGCAGGAATCCTCCTGGCAGAACAAAAAAAGAAGAGTCCTGCCTTTTCTAGCATGATGTTAGTAAGCAGATTCAGGAAACATGGGTCCCCTCAGAGCTGGCGCCATGATCTGAGTGTCCCCATGCAGGGCACCGAGCTGCTTCAAGTCCAACTCCCTCAGTAGCCTGCAGAGGCTGGGATGGATGGTCTCTAAGCAACCTTCTGACCACAGTGTTTTATAATTCTGTGTTCTGTGACCCCTGTCTTCCTTGGAGGGCTCTTCAATCATTATCTTCATTACTATTGCCTTTGTCCGTGTTAATAATAGCGTTTTATTGTTATTCCTCATAGCAGTGTGGTTGGAGCACACAATTATGACAAGGACAGCAGCCAGGCGTGTTATAAGCAGTCATTGTTGAAACAGAAATTTTATGGGGGCTGGGGCAGCAGTCATGAAACGCTCCCACTGCCTGCCCCCAGCAAGCCCAGCCTCAGGGCACAGACAGGTGACTTTTTCTCCTGGGTCCTTAGAAGTCTGGAGTGAGCTCAGGCTACAGGAGGAAGGAGGCATGATTTCATCATTTTGGGAAAAAGAGTCATGTGCTCTACTTGTGCTCAAGGGAAATGACAGCTCATTTTAACTTTACACTTGCATGTCGATTTGGGAGGACTTTGAAGAGGCAGCACAGAGTAGTGATTAAGTGAAACACAAGTACTACAGCCAGCCTGTAGGATCTATGTCCCAGCTCCTCTGCAAGTGGAGGAACTGTGCATCCTTGGAGAAGTCACTTAACTTTCTGTGCCCCAGTTTTCTCATCTGTAAAATGGGGATAACCCCAGGTCCTACTTCATGGGGTTGTTTTGAGGCTGGAATGAGTTAATGCATGTTAGAGCAAGGCCTGGCTCACCGTGAGAACTTAAGGCATATTAACTATTTTGACGATCTTCTTAACATCTTTCTTATACAAAGAATAGAACTGAGGTGCAAAAAGAGAGAAAAAAATGGCTTGACCCTGAGCTCATGGCCAGGGGTGGCAAAGTTGGAAATGCTTACTTTTCCTGATTCAGTGCTGGACTTGAGGGGGTGCTACCTCCTTGGGTTTCCCATGACTTATTCCAAAGGCGCTTTCTAAGTGCATGTCTTCTACTTCCAGTACTAACGACTGTCAGCAGGACAGACCCTCCCAGTCTTTCCCACACACCGAGCATTCTGGCTCCCCACCTCTATCTACCCTGGGACTGCCCTCCTGCTTTTCTCTGCCACATTCAGGAGATGCGTCCAAGCCAGCCTTCCTCTGTGCACACATCCCAGACTTCTCCGTGGGCACTTCCCAGACCCTTCAGAGTACAGCCCTCTCTAAACCCCTGTGGTCCTTATTGTGTGTGCTTTGGAAATTTCGTATTTGACCTTGTAGCTTGAGTCATGTTTGCATGGTAGATGTCACTTAGCCCCTGCTGTCAAGGGCTTTGTGGGGCACAGCCTCGCTTTGGGCTTCCCACCCATTGACCTGCGCCCTCCCTTGCTGGCAGCCCCTCTACTGGACTCCAAATGGCTCTGACACCTGTCCTAATTCTCCCTTCCTCTGCTGCAAAACGAGCTGAGGGGTGGTGGATCCCACTCTCCTGCTGTCTTTCTCACACTGAGCACCGCCACAGCTCACTGCCCTGGGTGTGTTCAGACAGAGACCACACTTCCTGATGACAATCCAGCCAAGCAGCTGGACGCAGTGCCCAGATGGGAACTCAACCCCAGTTAAGGACAAGCAAGGGATCTCTGTGATTCCCAGACAGCAAGCACAGTTCTCACGAGCCCTTCTAAGAAAAACCATTTCAGATAGGGTTGGAATTAAAATAATTTCCCTGGAACACAATTATGTGTTGACTCTTCTTGAGGAAGGAGGTTAGGGAGAAAAGAACTGAATTTCCATTTTAATTGCTATTTTTCGATGGCACAAGACAGCTTTCAAACTCTTCTCCTTCTTATAATTATGTTTCTGTCATGGCCTCTCTGACAGCGGTTTGCAGCATATAGTTTATTTTATTCACTCACATATGTTATTGCACACACATTTTAATTATGTGAGAAATTATAGCAGTAAGGAAAGGCAGGTTGTATGAATATATTTATTTTAGTATATCAAAAATACGATAATTTTTCAAAAGCAGTGAATTGGTGGGTGGACCTCAGAGCAGAGGCTGGAGGTTCCCTGATGGCCAGTTGAACATTCTACTCCCGACATCCTGGCTGCTTGGTGCCTTTGGGAAGTCCCTTAATCACTCTAGGACCTCATTCCCTCATCAGTAAATGAGGTCTATGACACCTGCCCTTGCGATTTCCCAAGGCAACTATAAAAATAAAATGCAAGAGGCTGTAAAGCACAAGGAACCGGACAGAATGTAAATCACAACTGCAATTTTAAATTGGTTTGCCAAGAATGTCACGATTTCACCTTGCAGGACTGCTCTGCAGAGGAATCTGAGCCATTGGTCCTATTTCCCTGCTTCTCTTCAGTCCTTGGACCTGCCTGCCTGCATGGCTTCCATCTGATCTGTGACACAGAAGTTCACCGCTGACACAGGTTTGTGACCTGCCACCACTGGGAGAAATTACTTATTTCTCCCCACATTCTTTGTCATGTGTTCGCAAGTATTTCCCTTTGATCTGAGGACTCGAGCCTCACGATGTTGCCTCCTCATTCCTTGCCCTCCTCCACCTTTCAGAAAGGTTTTGCCTATGAACCTGAACTCTGCTACCCTCCCCAGCGTTTTCATTTCTGGGCTAGCTGGTTTCATTTCCTCTGACAAGCCTCTTCTCAATAGGTTCTTGTTATCTCAGCTGCCTGGGATATCTGTGTTACTTCCCTGTGCCAGTCCCAGCTCCACCTGCCTCCTTTCCTCTCCCACGCTGATGACGGCCCACATCTCAGGTCCCAGCCAAGTCTCAGGAGGCCACTCTGAAGCAGGGGTCCTGCCCCTTCATCCCTGGGCCTCAATCCTGAGGATGCTACCAGGAAGGAAAGGGCCAGTCTGTGGTTCCCTCCATCTTCTTTCCAGTTCAGCCTTTCAGTGTGCTGGGAGAGAAACCAGGCCTTTGCCAGCAGAACAAATAAAATAAAACACCAGGCTGTGCCTTTCTCTGTGGAAGATCAGAAGGGGATTTGGGGGGCACCTATCAGTCCTCTCATTCCCAGCTGAGGAAGCAAAGACAAGAGGTAAGAGGACCTGAATGAGATCACTGTGACCTTGATCGAGGCTTCTCACGGTGCCAGGCCAGTGCTAGGTACTGGCTACCAAAGGTGATTAAGATATGACTCTAGTCCTGAGCTGTTCACAGTCAGGGGACAAGGAAGCATTTATTACACCAGCATATTGGCTTGACAGGCATTGCTACCTGTTAATTGATCAGGCCTTTCCCATGGTTTCCTTTTAATTAAATCCCCTCCCTTCCAAAAGCAATCCACCATCTCCCCGGAGGCCTAACTCCCAACCAGTCCATGGGCAGATCTCAAGTGCTAGGAGGGGCATCTCCAAACCTAGTCCTTCCTGCATCCAGACTTCTCCTCCCACTACCCCACCTCTCTCCGAGGTTTGTGAGAACCTCTGGTTGGGTGCAGTATAGCCAGCAAAGATACCTTCTTCCCTGCTCTCTTTGAGGACTGGAGGCCCTTTCACCACATTCAGTCAGCTCAGGGTTTCTGGAAGTGAAAAGGGGTCTTTTCTTTCACAAAAGATTTGGCTCTTTTTGTAACATGTACCCTGTTATCAAGGATTGCTTGGCACAGTCATGGGTCCCACGAGTTGCTGGGGAGGCCTCTCTTCATTCTGCTTTTCATTTTGTGAGCCCTGGTTCCCCAGGAGAGAGTGGCACAGCCGGGATCCAGAGAAGCTGGAGCACAGGTGTATTTGGAGAGGGTGAGGAATCAGTGGGAAAATAGCTAATGATCAATGGTTTGACATGTGTCTTTGGAAGAACATGTATCAGTTATCCATTACTACGTAACAAAGCATTCCAACATTAAAACAATGATGTTACTGCTCAATGTTCTGTGGATCAGGAGTTTGGGCAGGGCTCACAGGAACGGCTTATCTCTGTCCTACATGGTGTCCCTGGGACAGCCCATTGGGGCTAGGGAACCCAAAATGGGTCAATTCCATGTTTGGAGTCTTGGTGCCAGCCGTTGGCTGAGGTGCCTCAGTTCTCCATGTGACCTTTTTTCCAGCACGACATCCTGGGCTTCTTTACATGTTGGCTGAGTGTAGAAGGGAAAGCACACACACTTACTATGCCTCCACTTGCGCCATGTGTGATGATGTCTCTTGATCAAAGCAGGCGGCATGTGGCCAAGCCCAGAGTCAGGGTGAGAGGGACTGCACAGTGGTGCGTGATTCACTGGGGCACGTATGGCAGACTCAGGATACACAGATGATTAGCAAATACTGCCCTTGGGCAGAACCTGTAGCTGTGTAGATCACGTTCCTCCCACCCCAGCTAGCAAGACTCCTTTAATCTCATCCTGGGACCACACCCCCTTGCACCTCATCTGCTCACATTCCAGATGACTCCTCTCTGCTCTAAGCAGAGCAGCTTGCTTAGTTCTTACCATATGTCAGCAGGCATGAGTAAAGAGGAGCTCTGACCTTTCAGGGTGAATTTAATAAACTCTCTCTTTCTCAAAATAAAATAATTTCTAGATGTTCCATTGGTGGCTGTGGTCTGTCCATGAGCTAAGGGTGAGGCAGAGGTAGGGGCACCTTCCCTGGATGCAAGGGGCAGGGAACTCAAGGAAAGAATATCGAAGCTCCTTTGCCAAATGGAGTGGTGAGTGGGCCTTGAGTCACCATGGCAGTGTGGCTCAGAGGTGGATCCTAGAGCAGGCTCTCCTGGGACATGTGATAAACCATGTTTGCCAACTTTGGGAAATGATTTACCCTCTCTAAGCCTTCTCATAAGGAAAATGGAAATAGCTCTGCATCAATTGAACAATCAATCAAGATTATTTTGAAGATCAAATGGTAACGCAGGCTGAGTGCCTAGCATGTGGCGAAGACTCACAGGCTCACCTGTTTCCATTGGCACTAACACATGTTTACCTCTCCCCTCCACCCCTTCCCTTAGAAAAATGAAATTTGAAAATATGTATATTCCTAATCTCTAAATTCATCAGTGCAGAAGAGTAGAAAAAGAGAAAAAAAGTAAAGAAGGGAGATGAGAGAAAGGGATGAAAGAGACTGAGATAAAGGAGAGAAGATAAAAGGAGGAGAAGGAGGGAAGGGGAGACAGGGATGGAGACCACAGAGAGACAGCAAGGCTGAGGCACACGTACTTTAAAACCAGAGATCATTTTCCAAGGAGGAGTCACATCTCCGGGGTTACCCAAAGCTCAGTTGGCTCCTGGCAGACCCTGAGTGTTTGCCAGTGGAGAGGCCGAGGGGTGTGAGTCAGAGAGCAAATGGATTTTGCCACCCAACGTGTCTGTACCAACTTGGACGAGATCACATGGAAAAAGGAAAGGAGTGGAGTCCGGAGAGGGAAGCATTTCTCAGAGTGAGGCTGCATGGATGGCAGAGGACTTAACCACGAGACCTGGCCCCCTAGCAAGTCTGCAAATAGTCCACACAGCTCCCCCTCCATGCCCCTCTCCTCCTGAAGGAAACACAGAGCAACAACCACACTCTTCCAGACTGAGTCTCTCTCTCTTTCGGGTAACACTCCCAATCCGTAGCTCTTTGGCTCCTTTCTTCTACCCGGGGCCCCAGGACTGGTTGCTGGTACAGGTTGGGGAGGAAACTTCTTGCCAAAGATGAGTAGGAGCAGAGTGGCCAAAGGATCACATCCTTGGTCCAAGCTTCACTCTCCACTGTGGAGGTGATTCCAGGACTTGGGGTGCAGACTTCTGTCAGTGCGTAAGTGGAAGAATTAGGTAGTAGCAGCGTGACTCAAAACTGGGATGTGTGCAGTGTGAAAACCCCCTTTCCTAATTTATGGGCCAAAGAAATTGGGATGATAGAAAGGGCCCCCTTTGGCAGTGGAGGTCATGAAGAATCTCTCTAGACATCACCAGCTCCAGTCTTCCTATTCCAATTGATGTCTCTGGACATGATGCAGAATCAACCATCTGAGGATGACTACCCTCCTTCCCTAAAATTGTTGGGCAGAACGCATTTCTTTCTTAGGATCAAGAATGGAAAATTTAGATAACAAATTTGTATTATTAATATTTTTAATTTAGAAATATGTGCATTTTGGGGCATTTTATGTTCTTATGTGTAAGAGAATTTGTATGAGAATTACAGATCAACCTTGCAACTCCAGTTTTTAGTGAGTAGTTGAACGATGAATTTAGACATGAATTTTGGTTGAAATTTTAGCTTCTATTGTGTTCAAATGATTGTGAAAGCTTAAGAACCACTATTTTTAAGAGGTTAATTTATTAGATTTGTAGAAATCATTTAAGTACTTGAGAAAACTTATCAGATCAAAGTTCTTTTCCATGAAATTAAATATATTAAATTTATTAAACCAGTTCAGGAAGTTTTCTTTAATAAGTTTGTACTGGGGACCTAACACTAATCAAATTTCCCTCAAAAGTGATAGTTAAATGCACTAGGTTCATAATCAGAATTAAAAGATTTATAGATTGAAAGAAATAGATTAAAGGAGAACTATATTTTTGAACGTGGAACCTTTATTAATAGAATATTTATTTAAAATTAATTTTAAAATGACCTCTGATAGTGTTTTTTGCTCATAAAATCTACCTGGAAAACATAAAAGACATCATATTGAAAATTCTTTCGATCATAATGATTGTTAAAGTATTGGCTTTCTATTGGGGTATAAAAAATTACCATAAGTTTAGGAGCTCAAATGAATACTCATTATTTATTATCTCACAGTTTCATGGGGCAGGAGTCCAGGTACAGCTTATATGGGATTTTGGTTTGGTTTTCACAGAGCCACAATCAAGATTTCAGCAAGGACTGAGGTCTCATCCGAGGTCTCATCTGAGGATCCTCTTCCAAGTTTACATGGCTGTTGGCAGAATGCATTTTCTTGTAGCTGTACAAGTCATAGGGGCTTGCTCCTTCAAGACAAGCAGGAGAAAGTACTTCTGACTCTCAGACCCTCTTTTATAGAGTTCATCTGATTAGGTCAAGCTCACCCAGGATAATCTCCCTCTGGATTCACTCAGAGTCAATTCATTAAGGGCTCTAATTGCATTTGTAAAGCTCCTCTGACCTTTGCCGTATAATGTCACAGGAGTGACATTCTGTGCTGTCACAGGCCCCATACAGGCTCAAGTAGAGGAGATTGCACAGAGTGTGTTCACCAGGGGACTGCCTCAGAATTCTGCCTACCCTAGTGAATAACAGCATCTTCCTTCTTTCTCTAAAGTAGACTCCACTGGTCATCACTCCCACCACTCCTGGTTCTTTTTTGCCCTCACCTCCTCTGCTCATAGCCCATCACCCACACCGTATGTTCGGTGCTGTCTCCTACATCCCTTCTTCTCTGGTGCCACCACTCCACTTTGGCTCACTCAGGGCTTTATCTCTCACTGTCCTGTCATAGCTGTCGCTTACCTGGTTTTTCTGTCTCTAGGTTTATGCCTTCAATTGCTTATTTATCCTACAGCCAGAGGAATCTTTCTTAAGAGCAAATATAATCATATTCTTTCTTGACTTAGAACTCAGGTCCCAATACATATCTGACTTCTTCCTTGCATATTCTTCCCAATCTAGTCCCTGCTTTGTCTCTAACTTTTCCTCTTCCATCCCTCCCGTATGTCCTACTTTTCATACCATTATTTGTTCTTTGTCATGTTCTAATCATCACAAACCCTTGCTACTCCCCTAACTGGTCAGTACTTGTACCTCAGTGCTTGTTTCCATGATTTTCTCTGCCTGGTAGTTCTGAACCACAATGTCATCTGGTATACCACCAAAGACTCAGCAAAGCCTTCAAGGGATTCTCTTTAAGGACTTCCCTACCCTCCACTGACAGACTTGACTGTTCCCCAGACTTGACTGTTAACCTGTCTATACAGGTTATAAGGGACTTGCCCCAGTCCCTTATAACCTGTATAGACATTACAATCTTATGACAAGTTACTGCACATATACAAATCAGTCTTTCCATGTTTTCCATCTTTCTCCTAGATGGAAAAAACAATTCTCCTAGAGGAAGAAACAATTTCTTATTTATTCTGGTAGCCACAGTAACTGGTACAGTGTTGTGGATATAATAGATAATTCATGCTTTTTAATAAAGGAAGGAAACAAAAAAATGAATGAAAGTTTCAATTCTCAGAACATCAGTTTTCTTAATGAAGGTGATATCATCTATTATTCAGAGCTAACATAAGGACCATGGCTGTCATAAATGCTAGCTTTTGTTGTTACTCTAGCTCAAGGGAAATCAGGATGGTAGGAAAACTGACGTTGACGTGTGTGCTGAATCTTTTAGAATTCTATGGCATGGTTTAGCACAACAAAGTGGCAGACCTATAACAGTGTGACAATAGCCTTCTTCATGATAACGGAAAGCAGCTGTGGTGGCCATGAGAATGTGACTTGCGGATCTTTTGCTACGGGAAGCTTATGTTACTGGGAGCCCCAGAGGCTGCTCTCCCAAATCCATTGCTGTGTGTGCTCCAAGGCTGTGCCTCCCATGGGCTGTTCCCCACGAATGATTAAGTGCATGGGGGCTACCAAGGCAGATCCATTTCTAGGAGTCATGGGGTTGATCTGTCAGCTCATTGTGGCTCCTTCACTCCCAGATGGCTTCTCCAAACCCTCCTTAGACTGCAGGGTGATCTAGGACACTTGACTCCAACACTCTCTCCCTCTCTTCACTCCGGGTTAGATTTGCTTTACGGCCTGAAGTTTCTTTCAGTCTTTCGCAGCTCCTTACCGATTTCTTCTCACAGAGGCAGTTCTCCTCATGAAACCCCTGCATGTTTAATCCCATCATGACATCTGATCCTTGAGGACCCAGACCAAGAAAGCAGCATGCTGTGAGGACATTTTTGTTTTCTGTGAGTTAACATATGACAGAGCATATTGTTCTGGCTTAACCATGGTAAGGAGAAATAAGGAAAGGAGCTTTTGTTCTTACCTGGAGCAGAGCCTTACAAAAGGGGGAGAACTAGAGAATAGTCTGATAGAGCAGTGTAGATCACCCAGGAGGTTCTTAGGTGGAGAGCACGCAGGAGGACAGTGTTGGCACTGGTTGCTTCCATCACACAAAGGATTTTCTTAGAGGGCTCATTTCTGTGCCAATCTAAGCAAGCCTGTGTTCTCCAACCATTACACACACACACACACACACACACACACACGCACACACATACACACATATACAAACACACTCACCTTGTACCATTCAAGGTCCAAGCAGGAGAGTATGATAAAGGGAGAGCTTAAGAAAGAAGCTATTTACAAAGATACTGAAACAATTGAAGAAAAGTAACAAGGGATGGTGCAGTGTCCTCCAAGCTAGTCCTACTCATGCGTCATGAGGGAGCCAAGGAAGGGGGTGATGACTGAAAAGCAGAGGAAAAGCAGTCTTACAAGAGTCGTGGTCTTTAACGGAGAAACGTGGCCATCTCAGCATTAAATACTCCAGCATTACTCTTCCCTCCCCTTCCCACCTCCTGTTGGTGTTCCCCATTGTTTCAATTCAACCAAAAGTCAGCAAGGATGAGATGGCTGATGTAGTCCTACGTTTGAGACTGTCTACAGCAGGGCAAAAAAGAATGAGCAGGGCATATGGAGGGCAAATGGCAGCTGTATCTCGCACACACCTGCTGTAGACACATACAATGTCAGAGAACATGCCCAGGGGGCACAAGGAGAGGCAAAACACAGGAGTTTGTCCTAGGTTGCTGTTATCTCCACTTTACTTTTTCAAATGTTTAACCACAATTGTTTGGTCACCTTTGTCCAAAGACATTAACAAGAAACTCTTGCAGTGAGGTGAAAATGCACAGATTTGGCTCCACTTGCTGGGCTGCCTCTCTACTCTTTGGGTTGACCCCTCTTATTTGGTTGACCCCATTTTTGCATTGACCTCCACTCTCTCTGGGTTGACCCTCTCTTTGCATTGACCTTACTGTCTAGACTGACGCTCCCCTCCCCCAGACAGTGACAGCAGGTTGGCACCAGACTCACTTTCAGTCCCAGAGCAGAGCTAGCTGCTCTTACCCTTGGCTGAGAAAGGGCACGGCTCTGTGTGTTTGAAAAGAGAGGCCCTGATTAACAGCTCTCCCTACAACATTTCTGCAGCCAGACATCCAGTTTCTCTAGCACCGCTCGGCAGTTCACTGGGGAAGGTGTAGGAGGGGAAAGTCGCCCAGCCTGATAGACATCTCAGCCTTTTCACCCACATGGGATGGCAGCAAAGCTAAAAATAAATAGGCTTTCAAGGTGAGCTGGGAGGACACGACTTGCTGAGGCACGAGCCCACATCAGGGTTGACGTCAGCCTTGACACTGCAGGTGGAACCTCCAGCTCCACTCAGTCCTGGGCACAGTGGAGCTGGAGAGACCAGGTAGTCACAAGTTAGTAACCATAGGAGAGCCAGTCCTCTCACGCAGAGGCTGCTCTCAGTAGATCCAGTGGAGTTGACCCTAGGAGGTGGGCATCCTAGGAAATCATTCACCATTTTCTGGAATAGTTGTAGGCCTTACAGTGTTTTCCTGCATAAATTATCTCCTCTTGTCCATCTCCCTCAACTCTGATGTAGACAGCATCTCCCTTTGATAAAAGTCATGTCATTTCCCCTGTATGTCTGCTCTTTACTTAGGGCTGTGTTCTTAAACTCTGTAGCACGTTAAAATCATCCAGGAAGCTATAAAAACTCCAAGGATTAGGTCATACTCTAGGCTAAATCAGAATCTCTGGGAGTGGGACTCCAACTTCAGTGTTTATAAAGTTCCCCAGGTGATTCTAATGTGGGTTGAGGCACTGGTTCAGAACCTCCAACATTTAAGTCTCCCAGGTCTTCTCTTCCTTCCCCAGAAGCCCCACAGCTAAGTCCCCATTTTCTAATATTCTCTATGAGTAATGTACCCCCCTGCCTGATTAATCTCCCCATCCCACTCAGAGTCCAGGTCTCTGTGCTTCTTTGGATTCTTCAGGATTTCAGACCCAAAGGGACCTCAGAGTACATGAGCTGAAGTCTTGATTGTACAAATAGAAACTTGGAGGGGTAGGAGCGAAGATCAGGTTGTTAGGTATGGGGACAGGGGCCTGGGCCACTTCCTGCTCTCACTGATTTGCAGAGCTTGAAAATGCCCCCAGTGGTCACTGGCCCACTCTGGGAAAGGCAACTATCAGACCAGTTCACTTTCTAGAAAGGCGAGCTGTGCTCAGACTGTGGAGATCCTTTCAATCTATCGTAAGGATTCATCAAGCAGTAAGATGGCGGGTCGTGGGGAGCCACTGAAGATTTCCCAGCAGCAGAGTGCCATGTCTGGAGCTGCGCTTTAGGACATCTCTTCTGACAGCGGTGGTGAGGATGGAGAAAAGAAGAGCCAATGGCAGCAAAGCAAGTCAGGACGGAAAGCCAAGGAAGAAGGCAAGATGTGCGGTTCTGAGGCAAGCGAGAAGCAGGGGAAGACAGACGCGAGGAGCGCTGGGGAACGCCTTCGACCTCTCCTCCATGGCACCAACCGCCTTGTGACCAAGAGTGGACTTTTCAAGACCTGGCATCTCAAAGGACAAAACTGGTCCAAACACTGCCTTGGCCTCAACAGCAGCGTGGCGCACAGCCAAGGGGAGGGAAGGTGATGCCCTTGGGCACAGGTGTGGGCCTTTGGCTCTCCTGGTGCTTCATCCCAAAGGAGGTCCGTGTACAGTGAAGCTGTTGGATGTCAGCCCATGGGCAGATGGAGCAGGAGCCACTGAGCCATCCGGTCTCTGGACTTCTCCAGAAACTCCCAGCTTACCCTTGACGCTCCGAGTGTGGATCAGGATAAGTCTAAATGGTGGTGGGCAGGAGTTAAGCAAACCACTCAGGCTGCTTCCTCGGCGTGCCCTTCCTCAGACTGGCGTGGCAGCCTGACCCCTTCCACTCCATGGTGAGGGGAGGGTATAGAGAAGGGAAGGAAATAGAGGAGAGGAAAAAATATATTTTTAACCTTTCAAATTCATGATTTTTCAGCTATCAGTAAAACTGAGACCAAAGCACCTTCTAAACTGGCTCATTGTCAGTTTTATCAGGAGACAAAACTAATTTTACAAAGATATAAAAACAAGTGATTTCATGGGACAAAATCTGACTTAAGCCTGTGAAATGTTTAGGGCTCTGCCATTGAAGCTCACGGCTGCTGGATGGGGGCACCTACAGACCTGCCACGCATCGCAGTGGTTCAGGCTTCTGGGGTTTAAAATCTGACCTGGCATTTTTCTAGCCGTGTGTCCTTAACATCTCTGTGCCTAAGTTTCCTCACCTGTAAAATGGAAATAAAAATGATACTCACATCATAGGTTTGTTGTGACAGATGAAATGCACTGAAACATAAAAATACCTAGAAGCATACATGATGCACAGTAAGCACTTGATAAATATTAGCTGTCACTATTATCTTAAAGTTTAGGGGTAGCTCCCTCATCGTTCCTGAGGTAGTATGTCATAGTAAAACTTCATTGGGAGTCTGGAAACCTTTGTCATAGTCTCTGATCTGCCAATGACTAGTTCTCTGAACTAGTCAAGTTATGTTTAACTTCTGCAAGCCTCAGTGTCTTCATCTATAAAATGGGGGTAATCTGAGTCTACTTTGCCATGTGAACATGAAGATCATAAGTGAAAACGGATGGGGATACTTTGTTAACCAGAGAATCCTACCCAGATGCAGGGAGGCCATTCCTGTTGACTTGCCATTGGGGCCTAGGTGGGGCTGTCTTGTCACCTCAAGCCATCCCTCTGCTCTCAGCTTCATCCAGAGCTGCCAGACCAGAGGAGACCCACCCGGACTGTGTTTGACCCCAGTGGGACCCTGGACAGCAGCACCCTGAGGCTGACTCTTCAAAACTCCCATCTCCTATTTATCCGTTTCTCCTCCTGCTGCCCATCTTGGTCTTTTATTGAGGCTTTTTGCTCTTTTTTTTTTTTTTTAAATAGCTGACATTTAACCAGAGCAATAATTAGAATCCAACTTAAAGTCGTGTATTCCACACATTGGAATTTTAAGTCTCAAAAGAATACAATTTTTATGGTGGAATTTGGTCCCGGGAGAAAGAGGAACTGCTGGTGTGGTGATCTGGTCACCTGGACCTGGCTAGAAACTTGGACTCAAGTCCTGTCCTCCTGCCATGTAACTGACTTGTCCCTGTGATGCAAGTCAGGAACTGCTGGCATGGGGCTTCCTAGAAAACTAGGGGGCTAAATTAGACTCCCTCCAAGTTCTGTTCCAGGTTGTCTACATGTGCCATGTTTCTAAAACTCCAGGCAACTATTACAAAGTACAAATATTTGGTGTCAATTATAAGGAAGAACATTCAGACAGAGTTGACCAAAGATGTAATGAAAAATTGTCAGTTCCCCATATCTAGAAGTTTTCAAAGAGAAGCTAAATGGCTTTGTGCAGGTATAATCCTGCAAAAAGAAAGGGTGGTTAGATTTTAAGGTACCTGCCAACTTGAAGCTTAAGGGACTCTGTGAATTTTGGAAAATAGGAAGGACCACTGAAAAACATAATGAGACACCTTGGGGAATGGAGCACCCAGGGAGTGAGGCTGATTCCACTGTCCTGAATGACCCTCGTGGGAATGGGGGTGGAACACTGGGCTTTGCTTGAGTCAAAGTGGAGGCCCCAGTGCGAAGAGGAGGCGTTCTTCCCCCCCAAAACCTGGGACAGAGAGCCCAGGGAAATGGCATGGCTGATCAGGGGAATCAAAGAACCACTCTCTGATGTTATTTTCCTGGTTTGTGGACCTTTGAGAGGAAGGCTTTTTACTCATTAGCCTGTCTAGACATAGGAACTCACCATCTGGGCTGGCCTCTTCCTCTTCTAATTTTCCTAACTCTGTCACTCTTGCTGAGGGTGGGGACGAGGTTGACAGCTGACAGTAGCCACTATGCCAGGACAGCATCAAGGCTGTTCTGTGGGTCCCTCATTTGTGGCTGAGATGGATCCAGCACCCTAATTTTGCAGATTTCTGGCTCTAAGAGGAAGGAGCCGTCAAGCTGAGTGAAAGTTGGGAAATTTGGGAAGATGTGTCATTTTGCTTTGAGGACTCTCAGACACATGCCCCATTTAACCACTAAAATGAGTAATCTGTGCTATAAGGAGGACTGTGTGAATGTGCTGCGGGACAGCACTGTGGGTGGCCCAGGGCAGGTGTCACCTGTGAAGGGAACTGACTGGCAGAAGGGCCTCGGCCATCAGATTTCCCGAGTCCTTCTGACCAGTGGATCGCCCATTACATGAACTCATCCAGTGCTGATGCAACGAGCAAGCCCTCCTTACTGCCTATTTACAGGGTTCCACACATCCCGGAGCCATCAGGGCCCTAGAGAGCTAGAAGAAGGAAACCAGAACCAGTAGTTCTGGCCACTTTGTGGCTGTGCAGAGTCGTCACCTCAAAGAGAAGACAGTGCAATGTATAAAAGCCGGGCGCTCCATCTCACAAGGGCCAGTGATTCAGAGGGGAAGATCTGAGCTCATTAACAGAGCCGTGCATGACATGAATCGTTACTGACCCTTCTCCGTCCACACCAATTTGGATCAGGAGAAGCACTAAAGCTGCCAAGTAGCAGCACTGAAGCACAGTTTGGGCTTTCTGGACACGTCGGCTGCCAAGAGCCAAATTAGGGAAAGAGTAATAAGTATTCATTTAATACCCACATAGATGATAGGCATTTTGGGGCTAAAAAAATCCCTGAACCTACCCTCAACTCTAATTTGGGAATGGAAGAAAAGATTGTCTTGCCCTGCACTTAGTAGACATTCAGTAATTATTGAATTGAAGAATATAACCAAATGGTGATTCAGTTAAGGGAAGGTCTACATGGAGAGAAGGGGATTTTAAATCCCTCCCAAACTCAGAATTGGTTGGCAAGTCAGGATATTACGTGCAAGCCTGGAGACAGCTTTCTGGAACAGTTCAAATGCTACATGGCTGAGGCACAAGGGAGAAAACAGCCTCTTCGAATCCCAAATTGTTTCTCTCCTTAAGAGTAAATTTAGCTAGAAGCATGGAGCTCCAAATGGGGAGTTCATTCATTCATTCATCATAATTATAAGGCATATACCATATACTAGGTGCTAGGTGTCACACTGAGGATAGGACAATAAATAAGATAAACACAGTTTCTTGTCCTCAAGAAGTCATTAGTCCAGCAAGGCAGCCAGATCTTGAAAATGGATGTTTCAAATGTGATGAAAGTAGGGGAAGTGTAAGGTGCTATAGGGTAAATTTTTAATGTAATGCATTTTTTATTAGCTAGAAATAGATTCAGAGATTAAATATTTTCATATACATATTAACTATGACTTTGCAAATTAACTTTAAACAAACATACATGACTGACAAATAAATGAGTGTTGTCTTCAACAAAGACTCACCCTGTAAGCCCATGTTCACATTTCAATGAAGCCTTTCTCATCACTGGTGTGTATTTCTTACTTCTCATTTGTATGAAAAGCTGAACATGTTCTCCTAATTAGTCTCTTGCTGTCTGACCCATTGTCTTTACTCTGTTATATGAGCTTGGCAAGTTATTAATATGTGACCTTTCTGCGCCTTAGTTTCTTGAACAGCAGAATGTTCTCTGTGATTTTATCTTTCTTCAACTGTGGTCAATCTGGTACCCTATTTTGGGGCTCCCTGCATGTGAATCTGCAGGCTGCTGTCCGGGACGGGACATCTCAGTGGACAGTAGATGCCGTCAACCCCATCCAGGTTGGACGTCATGCCTCCCTCCTGGGTACCTGCACCTGTGTTAGCTAATAGAGGGAGTGGCTCTTTTTACCATTAGCTTTGCAGATAATTACAGGTGTAGACTTTGTCATGCTTGGGGTTTGGCCAGTATTCTGCAAGCGATGCTCAGAGTGATTTCTCCCTATCAGTCTTGGGATCCTTTCCAGACATACAAAACAGATGAGGCAACTGCCATTTGTGATGATCTTGGCCACAGAAGGCCTCAGACAGTCCAAGCTGGAGGCAGAAGGAGCCTCGGAGCTCATCTGCTTCCATCTCCTCAAGTGCAGATAAGGAAATTGAGATTAAGAGACATGTTTGAGTTCATGCAGCTCATCAGCTGCTGGCAGTATCAGACTTGAGTTCTCCTGAATCAGTGTTCTTGATGTTTTTTTTTTTTTCCATCATTATTCCTCAGGCCCTCAGGTTAGATGGCTGAAATTATTCCCAAATGTTGCGTGTATTCAATGCAGTAGCCTAAAGCATAAATATTTATTGTGTACTTCTGAGATAGATGGTCTCCTAGTTAATTTCTTGGCTCAACTATGCCATAAAGATCCCAGCCAGGCTAATTGATTTAAATTCTCCAACTTGCCACCTTGGATTTGCAAGATATATGTTGCATAATAGAACATCATGTCCTCAAAGGTCAGAAATGACAGAAAGAGGTGCAGAGCAGGAAATTTTCCTTCTTCTGGTTCTCTTTTTTTTCATCAGGGAAGAAAAGTTTTCCCAAAGGTCCTCAACAGACTGCCCCACTGGCCAGAACTGGGTTCCATGGATACCTCAACTTTGAAGGAAGCTGGGAAACTGTGACCTATATATTTTAGTCCCCATCGTATGATGTGGGCAAGGGAGAAGGTGATATAAATAGCTAAAACATGGCCAAAGAACCTGGTCTGCCACAGTGCTGCATTCTCCCTGGGTTAGTCTATGGGTAAACTAGGATCTGGGTAGGGCATCAGTAACAGCCATTGCTTCATCAGCCGTCTGGATGCTTCATCCATCCTTCTCCTTGGACTTTGCTCCATCAGGAATCACTGATTTAAAATACGGGCTTACATTCTCACCTCACCCACCAGACTGTGAGCTCCTTGAGGAAAGGGCTATGATTTATTTAATACCCAGAGCCTGACTCATAGAAGACATTTTTTAAAAAGGTGAGAGGGAATCATTAATTTATTGACAAATATTTAATAGTTGGATGAATTGATTAATTAATTAATGTAACATGCAATTTACAAATATACAATATTACAAAAAAAAACCCTTGGTTTTTAGGAGTGCCAAATCTGGAAAAAGTAAGATAAGGACATATTAAAAATAATAGCGGAATACGCCTGGTTTCTGAGAACCATGTATTTCCATCCTCTATAATGTCTTCAGAGAGGCATGAATAATAAATGGAATCCATCTGTATCAATTTTAGTGTTGGAACATTGCTGCTCAAGTCTGACACTGCTCTGAGACAGAATCACGTGGGTCTCTGTGTTTATTAGGGTTACAGAGTTCTGAAACAAAGGCTCAGAGAGGTTCAGAGACTAACCTCAAATCAAAGATTTAGTTAGTAGAACCTGAGTATGCCTAAATCCCTATTCCATGTTTTATCCTTCCACTTCTTCCTACAAAATAAAAGTGTATATATTTGTTCTTGTTCTTGTTGTTTGCTTGTCTGTATTTCTGTGTTTTGGGGTTTTTTGGGGGGGGGAGGTAGATGAGCTTTTGTGCTCTGCTCAATTCATGGAGACTTGTCAAGTTTTCAGTTTGCATCTACCAAGCATGCTTTGCACAATCAGGAGTTATTTTAATTTCTTTATTTTTTTTCCCTTATTTTTGGCACCTTACCCAAGACCTGTGAGTCCCTCTGGGCTGTGTGTCTCAGAAGTGATAATTGAATTTCTCAGGTGCAAGTCACTGGGAAGCTGAGTTTGTGGTGTGCTGGCTCCGTATCTGCTCTCTGGGCGCTCCCACCCTTGCCGAGACCAAGTCAAATCTGAAGCCATCACATCAAGTGCAAGAAAACAAGGATCCACAGGGCAATGCACTAATCAAAGCTTTAGGATTAGGACTCATGCTAATTAATCTCCTGCCTAGTTTGCCCCAAGGTTCTGCGTGAGGTTAGCCTGTTTGCTCACACCTCGTTAATCCAGGTTGATCTAAGGAAGAGATGTAGAAATGCCCTCACCTGTGCTTGTGCTTCAGGTAAATCAAATCTGTGTCTCCCTGTCTGTCTCAGAGAGTGAACAACTGGATCTGGCTATAGTCAGGCACAAGCTGTAGTGCTAAGACTTAGATGCTTGGGCTTCTATTTGACAAAAAGCAAAGACCTGGAGCTGGGACCCTAAATAGGTAATTCTTTGTGGGAGGTATCTGGGTGTCACAGTAGCTAGTTGAGATCTTGGGGGGCTTACTATGGGCAAGGGCATGGGAGAGACTGTTGCCTACATAACTCTTTCTGCAGTGTCTACAGTGGTTTTTGTTTATTTGTTTGTTTTTAATTTGGATGATGGAGAGGGGGCTGGTGGGAGTTATAAAAGAAACAGGAGTTTCCAAAGAGAGAGAAAGAAAGGAGAAGAGTGCTGCTTAGGAGGGGAGGCCAGTCAGAGCATTCTAGGAAGACCTGTTGGTCCAGCTGAGATGTGGGGAGGGCCTGGGGTGTGGCAGTGGTGGGGAGAAGCAACAGGATGAGACGGAAGGAAGGAAACATGTGGGTTTGAGCCTCCTCCACAGACGTGGAAAATTTAGACCCGGGACACCGATGTCACTTTTTATGATTTCTTGTCATTGTGTGGGTGTTCACACAGGGGCATGCACACTGTCCATTCTCCCAGGTCCACATAATCTGGACTGTAATATGACTGATGGTCTGACAACAATGACAACAGCTGCAAGAAAGGAATAGGAACCCCAGAAGCTCACGGGTCTAACATCTGCATCACGTGGAGGCAGAACATCGGGAAGGAGATTGAAAATCACCAAAAAGGAAAAAAATTACCTTTAGACTCATAAACTGTCCAAGCTAAATGTAGCCATGGTCCATTCCTACGGATGAAGTATCAGACATTATTATGTTTTGTTTTCTTTCTAACTGAAAGACTAGAATATAAAATGGAAAGGAGTGGTGAGACCTTGGCATATGCAGAAAGCTGTAAATAGATCTTCACAGATAAGCTGAAAATCCAGGGAGAGATGTGGCTTGGGTGGAGAGAGGCCAAGCCCATCATGATGAGGATGGTGCATTTTACCTGGTAAGTCACAGGGACCCATTTATGACTTTAGAGTAGGAGGGGTGCATGATCAGATTTGCATTCTAGAAAAATCACTCTGGTTGCAGTTTGGCAAGTGCAATAGGGGATAATAGGTGGGGGTGGACAAAGGGGGACTCAACTCTACCATAACATTGAACACTGAACTGTCCTAGAGTTCTAGGATTGGGAATTGGGTCTTCCCTGGGCTGAAATTTAACCTTATTCTGCCTTAGATGGGTCCTTAAGGTATAAGAGCAAAGATTGATCAAAGTTCTCTGTGCACCCATATCAGGCATGAAGGTGGGATAGCTCAGAAATCCAGGCAGGAATGATGATTAAAAAAACAAGGGCTTCCAAAAAATCATGTCTGGGCTTTTGTGGAAGAGCTCTGGATTCTAGAAGAAACTGGAAAAGAGGGAAGCAATCTGTCACTGGGAAAATCTCAACACTCCTGGCTCCACCTTCTTGGATGCAAGATTTTATCTTGTGATAAAGGCTAAAGTGACTTGGATAATGAGGATTTCCCCTCATATGTGCAGAGCTTCCCAGGTTTTAGAATTTATTTTCACAAGTGTATTTTAGTCTATCCTCATAACTTCCTTGTGAACTTGGTCAGCTGGATAAACTCTCAAAGCCTCAGTTTCCTTGTTTGTTCAAAAGTAGGATTAATATGTGTCCTGCTCAAGGTCAGATGGCTGAGCAGCTCAGAGCCAGAAGCCACTGTCGGGCTCTCAGCATCGCCTCTGCTGTAGGCCAGGCGTGGCCCTGTGTGGCTGCTGTGGGCTTGTTTGCACATGAGTCTGCACATGACACAAAGGAAGCAGGGTGACTGGTAGGGGTTGAATTTGTTCTCCCCTCAAAATATTTTCAAGTCCTGATCCCCAGTACCTGCAAATGTGACATTATTTACAAATAGAGTCTTTTCAAATAAAATCAAGTGACGATGAAGTCATTAGGGTAAGCCCTAATCCAATGACTGGTGTCCTTTTAGGAAGTCAAAAACCATATACAGTCACCTTCAATATCCATGGTAGATTTGTTCCAGGACCCCTGTGAATACTAGAATCCACAGACGCTCAAGTACCTTACATAAAATGGCGCAGTTTTTGCATATAACCCATGCACATCTTCCCATATACTTTAAATCATCTCTAGATTACTAACAATACCTAATGCAATGTAAATGCTATGTAAATAGTTGTTTTGCTGTATTGTTTAGCAAATAATGATAAGAGAAAAAGTCTGTACATGTTCAGTACAGATGCAACCATTCTTTATTGATTTTCAAATATTTTTATCAGAGGTTGGTTGAGTCAGTGGATCCAGGATCTGGGGACATGGAAGGCTGATTGTATCTGATAAAGAATTCATACCAAAGTATATAAGAAACTCATACAACTCAATAACACACATACAAAAATAAATAACCCAATTAAAATGCAGGCAAAGAACTTAGACAATTTTCCAAAGAAGACATACAGATGGCCAATAGGTATGTGAAAAGATGCTCGATGTCACTAATCAACAGCAAATGCAAATCAAAAATACAATGAGACATCACCTCACACTTGTTAGGATGTTTATTATCAGAAAGACAAAAGATAACAAGTATTGGTGAGGATGTGGAGAAAACAGAATCCTTATAAACTGCTGGTGGGAATGTAAATTGGTAAAGCCATTATGGAAAACAGTATGAAGTTTCCTCAAAAAATTAAAAATAGAACTACCATATGATCCAGCAATTTCTTTTCTGGGCATATAATAAATGAAAAAACATTGGACTTAAGTGGGACTCCAGAACAAAAGGAGGGACTAACAGACTTTTATAGAACATTTTACCTCAAAAGTACTGAATATATATTCTTCTCATCAGCATGGAACATTTTCCAAGACTAATCATACCTTAGGCCACAAAATATGGCTCAAGAAATTTAAAAAAATAGAAATCATACCATATATCTTCTCAGAGTACAGTAGAATAACACAAGAAATCAGCTCCAAGAGAAACACCCAATTCTACACAAAGTCATGGAAATTAAACAAGCTGCTCCTGAACAATTATTGGATCAATAGTGAAATTAAGATGGAAATTAAAAGATTCCTCAGACTTTATGACAAAGGGGACACAAGCTATCAAGATCTATGGGATACAGCAAAAGCAGTCCTGAGGGGAAAATTCATAGCCTTAAATGCCTACATCAAAAAGACAGAAAGATTACAAATGAACAATCTAATGACACATCTCAAGGAACTAGAAAAGGAAGAGCAAACCAAACCCAAAGCTAGGAAAAGAAAAGAAATAACTAAGGTCAGAGGAGAGCTAAACAAAATAATAAAAAAAGAAAATTATACAGATCAATGAAACAAAAGCTTGTTTCTTTGAAAAGATAAACAAAATTGATATACCTCTTGCTCAATTAACCAGGAATAGAAAAGAAAGGACTCAAAGATCCAAAGGAAATGAAATCAGTATTTTGAAGAGATAGCTGCACTCCCAAGTTCATTGTAGCTTTATTCATGATAGCCAAAATATGAAAACAACACGTGTCTATTGGCAAACAAAAAAATTGTGGTATAGATATAAATGTATAACTATATAGCACATGTATATATATGTCCACATACCACAATTTCTTTATTCATATATATATATATATGAATATTATTCAGCTTTAAAAAAGAAGGAAATCCTACCATTCGTGACAATGGGGGGACATTATGCCAAGTGAAATAAGCTAGAGACAGAAAGAAAAATGCTGCATGATCTCACTTGCATGTGGAATCTAAGAAAGTTGAATTTATGGAAGCAGAGCGTAGAATGGTGGTTACCAGGTGTGGGAGAGTTGGGGAAATGGGGAGAAATTGATGAAAGGGTACAAAAGTTCATTATGCAAGATAAGTAAGTTCTGGAGATCTAATGTATAGCATGCTGGCTAGGGTAGATTATACTGTATTGTATACTCGAAATTTGCTATGAGAGTAGGTCCTTCATTCCCACCACACTCACACACAAAAGGCACCTGTGTGAAGAGGTGAATATGTTAATTATCTTGACTGCAGTATTTGGTGTACACCTTAAATATGTACAATTCTAATTTTAAAAAGAAAAGCAGAGACACACAGGGAGAATGCCATGTGATGACAGCAGCAGAGATTGGAGTGACATAGCCACAGGCCAAGGGACCCCAAGGCTTCCCAGCCAGCAGCAGAAGCTAAAAAGAGGCAAGAAAGGAGTCTCAGAGGAAACAGGGCCCTGCTGACACCTTGGTTTCAGACTTCAAGCCTCCAGAACTGTGAGAGAATAAACTTTCACTGTTTTAAGCCACCCAGTTGGTGTTACTTTGTCACAGCAGCCACAGGAAACTAACACAGTCCCATGTACATCACTGCTGTGTCCTCCTATGGCAATCAGATCATGAAAGCAGGACCTATGATGAAACTGCTCTGCCCAGCAAAGCATGGGTCGGAGGGCAGTGGGTCCTGGGAAGAAGAGTTAGCATGCCAAACCCTGTCTGCTGAGCTGGGCAAAATGAGAAAAGCTGATTTTATTCCATGCACCTCCTTTCAGGTTGGGTGTGGAGTCTTTCAACACTGATATGCTAAGAGGTTCTAATGAGCGGGAGGCATGCATGTGGGAAGTTCAATGACTAAACCATTAGGAATGTGTCCACACTCCTCTAAAGATTGGGGGAGGACACAATATATGAGTGCTTTACTTTCTGGAGACATCATTCTAGTCAGAAGAATACTAATTTGTTGATTGATTTCTAGCTGTATGTTATAAGGAGAATTTAAGTTAGAGTCCAAAATTGTCAGACATCAGATGTTCTACTAATATGCTAATGACAAAAGAATGCTTTTTCTCTACAAGAATATAGATGTTGTGAACAAAGTGAGATGGCGTGTTAGGGCCGTTATGTGAAGATCTGGAAGCAAGGGGGAATCCTGCTCTCTGATAGGAAAGGAAAGGGGGGCTCTGGCTGCTCAGAAAATACACGGTCTGGAAAGCTACAGATTCTATTCTGTCCTTCGAAGTCCCCTCCTCAATGAGAGATTTGTAGAGGTCCTCCCTGGAGACCTGGAGATGGGGTGGGGGGGTCTTGCTGAGCACCTGTAAGGTCTGGTAAGGATGCTATAACTCAGGGTGAGGCTATTTGGGGATAGGCCCACACTTCAAACCATGCGTGTGCCTCTCCAGATAGCCCTTCAGCTAGATAACGGGGTGCTTGACTTCACATTGATGGATTTGGTGGAGAATAGAAGTGTTATCTGTTCTCATTCCTCTCACAGAAGTGATGTGATCTAGGGTTTCTCTAACTTGCTGGGGTGAAGCGAGGAAAGGGAAGAGGGAGGTCAAGAAAAGGACAAGAGGAGGGTTGTTGAAGGAGAGAAGCACAGAAAGAAGAGAGAAGGAGTACGCCCAGTCACGTGCACTCTACCCAGGGGGAACGTGCATCTATGAGCATACGTGTGTGACACATGCACTCACAAAGTCTAACGCAAACCTAACGGGGAGAGGATTCTCAATGTTAGTGCAGACATTCATCTGCAGTTGACCTTCCAGTGCCCCAAATTACACAAGACCTTAGGGACAAGGGGGGCTTTGCTCCCTTAGGGAAAAAGCCATTATCTCATTCTGTGTCAAGACCCTGGAGGCTCTTTGACGTCAGAACTGCTCGCCGCCAGGCAGATGCCTGCTCCCAGCCCCTTCACAGAGACGTTTTCACTGCTCTTACCTCCCGCAGCCTACCCCTCTCCCAGACCCAGGAAATCCCAGTGCTAGGAGTGACATGGTGCCACTGTGGGGGCCTGAAGACAGCTGTGTCCCTCCAGGCTCAGAAGCTTATGGTGGTTGAGAAAGTGTGGGTGTGACAAAGATGTAGGGACAAAGAGAGGGTCCAGGGCACCCCACGCCACATGAGGGAGGACAAAGACCCTCATCCCAGGATTCTTTTTCACCCTCCATTCACTGCTGGTTCAGTGTTGCTGGGCCCGTTTTCTCCCCAAGGGAGGGAGGGAGTCTGTGTCCCAGATTATAGGAATGTTGAGGGGGGAATGAGATCCTATTGAAAAAGTGTGCTGGGAGCTCCAAATGAAAGAATCTGAAAATCTGAAGGAAATGGAAAGTTCATATACAAAGACTCACTGCTTTTCCCCATAACAAAATGAACTCCTGTAAAACTTCTCTCTCTCTTTTTCTAATCACTGACACTCATATTCCCCCCTTATGCAGGCTCCTAAACCATCCTGTTTCCTCCCTTAACCCTGCCTGCTCACCCTTGTATTAATCGCAGAAATGCCTCTCTCCCACTTGTGCTTTTACTTAGCAGCGATAAGCCTCAGTTTCCAAACTTTAAAATAAGAATAACAATAGGCTTATTTCATAGGGTTAAATGTTTAATCATGTTTAACCACATGATTAAATATGATAATGAAACTAAGACCCTTAGCACAATGGGTAACACATAGAAAAGAAGAGCTTGGAATACTAGTGAAGTTAGATATGAGCTGTATCATTGTTTTTATTATCGCTATTGCCTCCAAGCTGTTACCACCCCAGGCCAGGATCCTTGCAATATCCTTCTACTGCTGTCTCTACCTGGTCTCTCTTCTCTCCTGTAAGTGACCTGTATACCCCTGACATATTAATATTTTTCAAATACAACTTTTGCCATATTATCCCTTTGCTCAAGAGCTTTCAATGATTCCAAGTTGCCTGTTATATTGAGTTACTATTCCTGAGACTAGTATTCCAAGCTCTTCTTTTCTAACACTGTAATCCAACATGGAACTTCACCTTCAGAATGGTTAGTATGTCTCTCTTATCTTCTCCTCTACCCAGCCTTTCTCACTACCGAGATACATCTGCCTCTTCCTTTTCTCCATCTGGAATCCATGTGATCCAGCCCACCTGCAGTCCCCAAATCTCAACCCTTTTTGCCTTCCAGGCACAATCAGTAAGGATATTACAGTACCGACAGAATAGGACACTACCCTGACCAGGACAATGGGATTTTACCAATGTAACAGGTGGGATCCTGAGAAGGAGAGTGTGTGTCCCTGTGCTTTATTCTTGGAGACTGATTGGTTCCTCCTGATTCTATTTGACATTGTCTCTCTTATCATATCTGCATTAGGGAAATTCCAGACCTTGAGTTTAAGTCAGTTTAACATGAGAACAATCCACTGGATCTCAAATGGGAGATGTGAAATGGAAAATTTTGTTGTTTTTTTTTTTCCTATGAAGATTTTCTGGTTTGATCAGGGTGGTGGAGGAACAAATACAGAAGAGGACTACAAATCCATGAGAAATGTCCTCAACTTTTAAGAAATGTCTCAGTAGGTTCTACAATGTGGGGTCCTTTATGTGGAGGGGAAATGTTGAAGCTCAGAAAAAGCACAACAATCTTCTTTCCTTGTCCTGTGTGACTTTGGTTACACATGTATAAAGACCCTAGGAATAAAGAAAGTAGGTTCTGTTTATTAACTCCATGATGAAGACACACTTAGTGAATAGTGACCACACTATAATTACCACTGATAGTTTGAATGTCTCTCTTTTTTCCCTTATCTGTTTATCTACCTGAAAACACTGGAATAAATAATCTCTAGAGTGGCACCTTGATTACACATACATAAAATGAACAGGCATTTTCTATGTGTAGGGAAGTGAGTGAGACGGGACTTGTGCATACAAGGAATGATGGATCTCTAGCAAAGCAATAGACATGTGTCATAAACCATCACCTGGGGATGTAGACACAAGAAGTCATTTCCTGTCCTTATCACTGTCTCTGCAGAGCTTGAAACACATAATAGCTTTGCAACTACCTGAGATGATATGGGCTTCAGCAATAGAGGCAGGAGAATGAGTGCAATGGCCCCTCTAAGTCGCTTTTGGCATCAGTATTTAATAACTTTGTGACTGCAGAGGACTGATCTGTCTGTGGCAGAACATATTTACAGCCTGCTTCCTCTTTCCTCCCCCTCTCTCCATCCCCACCCAATTTTTATTCCCAAGGGATAGAGGCTTTGATAGAGGATAACAACCCAAGATGATGCAATGCATTTGTTTTGGCCTCCACTTGAGTCTGTGTCTGTTATTAGAGGGTGATGCTAAGTCTGGTCTTCCCACTGGCTGAGTCTCAGGATGAGGACCCATCCTACCAGCACCATGACTCATCTCTCAGTTACAGGTCCTCTTGAAAGCTTGGGCTGTGGCCGAGTACCCCGCCATGAGGGCCCCGGTGGTTCTCCGGGGTGCCCACCCAGGGGCTCTGCCTCTGCTCTCCTTCGTGTCTGCGTGTGACACATCCAAATCCCTTTGTGTCTTCCTGCCACTGTGCAAGTTTGTGTATATTTCTAGCCATGGGAAAAAAACCCAATTATACGATAGTGTTTCAATTAAATGTAATAAATGCTTTTTTTGCAAACGCTGTGCATAAGGATAAGGTGAAGTTTGTGGCCAAATATGGAAATGATCCTTTTAAAAATTTTATAGCAAATTGTCTACTTTATTTTAGAGAAAATAGGAAATATAGAGAAGAAACCAAAAAGAAAAAAACCCAGCAAAACCAAAACAAGACTATAATTCCATTCCAGAGGTACATATTGCTAATACTTTGAATATATTTGTTGGATGTATTCTAATAACACACACAATTTAAAATAACATAAAAATATGATCAAATAGTTTTTGCTAACTTGATTTTAATTATTTTTTCCCTCCTTAACATCTGAAATGAGAAAACTTCTATAGTTCTAAACTTATATATACTTGTACCTTATTCTAGAACTGCCCTATTCAATACAGTAGCCAATAGCCATACGTGGCTATTTAAATTACCTAAAACTAAATAAAATTTTAAAATTTACTTCTTCAGGCTAAATTTTAGACTTCAGACTAGACAGACAGTAGGCATGTGGCTAGTCTCTACAGTATAGATATAGAATATTTTCATCATCACAGAAAGTGTTATGGGACAATGCTGTTCTAGAAAGATACATTTTCACAAGACCATCTTGAAGATAAAGACCTCAATAGCACTTATATGCCATATTTATATTTAATGTATTGATACAATCACTGATGGAGAAGAAGCTGCCTGATCTAATTTTTAAATATCCACAACATTCACTTTGTTCACAAAACCTGATGGTATTAGAACACCAAGATAAAAATGTGTATTGTCTGCCCTCAAGGCCCCTAAGTCTAGATGCATTTTAAAAATTTTTTAATTGACACATTGTCATTATACATATTTATGGGGTACAATTTGTGTTTGGTACTAGGTGCTTTTGAAGCACTATTGACTCACTTATTACTTAGAAGTCACCTTTCTTTACCGTGTGTCAACAGGCAACCCTTGTCGCCCTGTTCCTGTGCTCTCATTGCCTTTTAACAGACGACTGCAAACTCCAGAGCCTAAGGGGCAGGTAGACCAAGAACGGAATGAAGCCAGCTGCATGCAATCCAGAATGGGGTCTGTGCTGAGCTGGGGGCTCACAGAGAGAAACGAGAGTGCTGTCTGCTCTGGGGGAGGAAAAGTTCTGCTCTGTCTTATCTTCTGATTTCTCAAAAGAAGCCAGAACTCCAGAATTTGTTGTAAATTCTTTCAATTACTAACTGTTAAAAGCAAACTTGGGTTAATTTTTTTTAAAAGGGGGATAACCATAGCAACAGCTTCTGCTCAGTCCATGGGCCACCAGTTGGCCATGTCCAGTGTGACTCACCACGTCCTTCCAACTCATGCTTAGCAAGATCCAGACCAGTAGGTTTTTGCCTCGCCAGTGTCTCCAACCTAATCCTTTATGCGCATATATTTTTGCATATAAAGCTTCAATTCCTTTCTCCTTTCTTATATCACTCCACTCTTGCCAACCAGTCACTCCGATCTTTGAGAACAATGATGACTTGGTTTGTCTTAACAGATGAAGATTTCAGGTTAGGTTTTCCTCTCCCTTTTCCACTACCCCTCTGGTGTTCTTTTGGGTTTTGTTTTCTAATATTGAATGGCCAAGATCACGTACCTAGGATGGAAAAAATAAAATAAAAAAAAAACTCAAATGAATCTACTCACAGGTGGATCATATATCTCTGATGACATCCAAACTCTCAGTGTTTTAAGTTAATAAAAATCAGTTTAATTTTCATAGCTTGATAATGACTAATCTTGCTGGTGGGAAAATCTGGGCTCTTGATTTTTCTCAAGGTTTTTAGGAAAAGTTTGGGAAAGTAGGCTTGGTTGTGGGGAAGGTTCTCAGGTACTCATTTTAAACAGGTTCCTGCCTCCAAACTCCTATTCTCACCTCTTCAGCACAAAAAATTCCCTGTGCAAGGGCTCTACAGGGTAGTTTTATCATCACCATCACGATTATTAAAGGCTAATATTTATTGAATACATCTCTGTAGCAGGTATTATACTAAGCATTTTATACACATTATTTTCATTTATTCCTCACAAAAATGATGGACTGTGTATGCCAATATTAGTCCCATTTATAATAATAACAGCCATACCCCTTGTTTTAGTCCATTTGGGCTTCTAGGACAAAATACTACAGACTGGGTGGTTTATAAACAACAGACATGTGTCTCTCCCTGTTCCGGAGGCTGGAATCCCAAGGTCAGGGTGCCAGCGTGGTGGGGTTCTGGTGAGAGCTCTCTTCCTGGCTGGCAGACAGCCTCGTTCCAGTTGTGTCCTCATGTGACAGGGCAAAGCAGGAGGGGTGGGAGAGCTCTCCAGGTCTTTTTTATAGAGGATCCAGTCCCACTCATAAGGGCTCCCCCATCAGCATGCAATTACTTCCTGAATTCCCTGCCTCTTAATACCATCTCCTTGGGGGGAGGAGGTAGGATTTCAACATATGAATTTTGAGGGGACACAGTTATTCCATCCATAACACCCTGTTCTCCGTTTTGATGCTTACAGTAACATAGGAAAACTAAATTCAAGTTCAAGAGACCTTGGAAGTTTACACCATCCAGTCCCCTGCCTCCGAGCAGGATGGAATCCTACTCATTACTGAACTGTGAGGGGGGTGGGGGACCCTGTTTAAAAATCATTAAAATGATTCTTCATAAAGAAACCTCAACCTCTTTCAGTTACTCATTTTGGGGTCTAATAATCATCATAATCGGGGATTATTTTATTTGATGTGCAGCCCACAGAGCATGGGAATTTGTTTGGAATTTTATCTGGAATTTCATCTGGAATTTTATTTTTTTTCCAACTGAGATTTTAAAATAGGTTATTTACTTATCCTGGGGCCTTCCTTTTGTAGTACATGTACTTTTCTTGAACTCCCCGGAGTACTGTCCGAAATGGGAAGTCGTGTGTATGTGTGTGTGTGTGTGTGTGTGTGTGTGTGTGTGTGTTTGTATATGTGTATGTGGTGTTCTGAGATGAAACAAAAGCAAAATAAAGAATCTGCCTATGGTGTCCTTAAGCCAGTATTGTTATTCGAGGTGGGGTGGTCATGATCTTGCTAATGATTTACAATTTTCATTTCTTCTCCATCAACCATGGACCTACGTAGTTAGGATAAGGAATGCCAGGGCCCTGTTCCTGTGGATGAGGGGAAGCCTTGGTGTGTCCAGCCCGGAAGCTTCCTGCCTCACACAGCTCTTTACTAAATCACCTGCCAACACATCCTTGTCTTTGTGACTGGCCACTTACTTAGTAGTTGCTGGGCATGAACAGCAGCCACAAAACAGAAAGTACTATCCAAGTATTGATTAGTAATTAATTTCTCATTTATCCATAAAAACTATTTGGTCAGAAACTATTTTTCCCCACTTATCTAGAGTTACACACCAAACAAATGAAAGAAGTGTGTGTGTGTGTCTTTGTGTGTGTGTAGTGTGAGCACCTGAGTGTGTCTATGCAAGTGGGGGTTAGATATGAGGCCTCTGACTTTTTCTCTCCTCCATCCACTCACCTGATGGCCATCTGTCTCTACGAGTCGTGCAACTGACTTTTGGGTAGTGATGTGAAAGACCCCTGAAACTAGCTATTCCAGAACATTGTTTATGGAGAACTAATGAGTCTACAAACTTGCAGCTGTCTCTCTGGTTCCTCTAGTAAAGACCAAAAGATGGTGGGTCCCAAACAGCAATAGTTCAAAGGGAGATCCAAGAATCCTGAAGCAAAGAGAAGATAGTTAGAGAAAGAGAAGAGAGAGGGAGTTAGTAGGGATGGGGCCCAGGCCAGACATACCATTCCAGTAGCCAGGAAGCCTGAAGAAAGAATTCATGCTTTCGGGCCTGAGGTCTGGACCAGATGTCAGGGAGCTCAGCTGGTGAAGTTGGTCTTGCCTAGGAAGAACAGCAGAGCAGAACATGAAGGGGAGTGTGGACTTAGCTCTCTCCCAGTAGCTAGCATGGACGGCTACACCGGAGTGATACTGGGTTAGGTTAGGTCAAGCTTAAGAGAGAGCCTTAACTTCTAAAGGGTCGATGCAGGGGCAGCCCTATTCCCCGTGTGGATAGAGTTGTTTGCTTGTGCGGGGTTGCATGAGGTTGCAGAGTTATTTTTATTACACTCTGTCTTCTCCTAACACTGGGTCTCTTAATTTTTTCCCTTCAAGTTTACTTTGAAAAATCTCATTCCCTAACTGCTAATCTAAACAGATTAATCTCAGCCTGAGATCTAAGGGTTTAAGAGAAAAATCTCTTTCTTTTGCTTTTAGTTTCTTTGTTCAGATTCTTTATTATGAGAACATAACAGAGAGACATCACTAAGTCCCAGCTGCTGGGCCACCATTAACATTCACCCACGAGCACAAGGGCTCTCTGTCACCAGGCCTCCTTCACCCAGAACTGAAAAGATGTCATGGGACTCCTCAGCCCCTTCTCTAGGTATCCCTATGTAACTTGTTGGAAAGGGAAAGATTATTTTATTTATTTTTATTTAACAACCACTCCTATAACATTTGTTATGAGCCTGGAATGGTTTTGAAGTACTTTCCAAGTATTATCTCATTTAATTATTTCAGCAACTCAACCAGATCGGTAGTATCGCTATTCCCATTTTACAGATGAGGAAATGGAGGCAAGGAGAGGCGACATGACTTGCCCTGGTTGTGCAGCTCATCAGTGGTGAATTTGGTGTCACGTAGGAAGAACAGCAGAAGGATTCCAACCCAAGCCTTGGAGTCCCCACTGTCACTTCAAGCTGAAGCTTGGTCTTGCTGATATTCACCTCCTAGTCTTGTCCTTTCATTACTCAGGTACTAAATTTTCTTACTCATATGGGGGAATTACATAATGATAGCCTCTTAATTTATTCAAGTGAAGCCTCTGGTGTTTTGCTCCCTCTTGGTTTTATTTGCCTTCTATTGTGAACATGTCAAGCGTGCATTTAGCTCACACCTTTATGCTTGGAGTCACAGGGCTGCAGAGAACAGAGGGCCCTGTGCAAATATTTGACAGAGTTTCAGGACAAATATGCCCAAACCTGGAACCTTCTTTTGGGCCAAAGCCACACAAGGAAAGAAGAGAACAGCTTAGTAGTCAAGGGTTCTCAGTCAAGCCACATAGTTTAGATTCTTAGAATCTGGTATCATCTGTGCCACCCTTGATGAGTCACTTCCAGGCAGTCCCTGCCTTCTTATGGGCTGGAGCTTGGTCTTAACCATGAGGAATTTTGGCATGGATGGGCATCACCAGCTCCTTATACAGTCACAAAGCCACCTCTGTTGGGTTCAGAGCCGGGAGCACCTCCACAGCCTGCCCTCCCGCCTGCAAAACCTCCGTGGCTTCCCTGACACCCAAAGGAGGAGGGGAGGGGGGTCAGGAGAAGGAAGGAGAGGGGAGGAGAGAGGAGAAAGTAGATAGAGGGGAAGAAAAAAGGAGAGGGGGGAAAGGAAGGAAGGGAAAAAGGAAGGGAAGAAGGAAGTAAGGAAGGCAGGCAGCCTTCTCCATTAAGCTTCAAATCAGCCAACCTCTGGATTGCTCTCTCTGATTCCCTCCAATAAGTGTTGCACATATTGTACTCCAAAACCCACTCTCAACCTCATAGTTCTGCTCCTTAGGACCTTCTGTGACCTCCAATTGCCCCAAGTTCAAGTCCAAATTCCTAAGAATGGGAGGTAAAGTTCTTAATAACCTAGTCTCCACTTGTCTTCCTATTTTGCTTCTCAACCCTTTCCATAGTCCCATTTTCTCCCTCCCCTCATGTCTTCTCTCTTTCTGTCCCTCTCTCCCTCCCCACTCTTCCCTCCCTTCTTCTGCCCCTCACCTCTACCCTCAGTCATATTAGCCTGCTTATCATTCCCTAAAATAAACACCTTCCCTCTTGCCTCCTGATCTTTGTTCAAGATCTTCTCTTTGCTTGGAATCCCATCCCCCATTCCCTCAATCTCCTGACTACCTCCTCCTTAACCTCTAAGCCCCAATCTAGCTTTCCTCTGACCCTCTCGCAGCACCCTGACCACCCTGCACTGCAACATTAGACTTCCTGGAGCTCCATGTTCTCTCCCACAGGACCATAAGGTTCATGCAGGAAGGAATGGTGTCCTTGTAATGTTATCTCTGCAAGGCAGAGTACCTGGGACATGGAAGATGATGGCAAATATTTGCTGATGGGTGACATCAATAGTGCATGACAGTGTAGACTGTGGCCATTGCTAGCAAGAGTCATAGTCTAATCCCCCAATATGTATCATATTGGAAGTCTGAAAGCCAGAAAGAGGTCAAGTCATTTGAAGTTGTTTGTACAGACCTTGCAAGCACTCAGATCACAGCTGGGACTAGGACCCGGACCATCGGACTGTGAGCTCCTCACAGACAAGGAGCACATCTCATCAATCCCGTGACTCCAGCACCCAGCCTCATGTCTGGAAAGGAGTAGGTGCCTAATGAATGAATGCATGAGTACACTGGCACCTAGCTCTTTCCACTGCCTAGGACAACGTGGAAAAGCAGCTCTGTTGCATCACGTTTGGTTTGATTGCTCTAGACAACCAAACTGCATAATTAGAGCCCTATAATTCAGATCAGGGTGTGTGTCCCCTGCTGCCAAAATTTACCGGTGAGGCTGACAATTCTCAAATCACTTTGACTTTGTGCAGTACCGACGTAAACTGCATTTACTTCCTGAATTGATGAGTTGCAATAGCCGGACTGCATACAGAGGTGGCCCAGATATACTGTTACCACTATGCCCACAGAAAGAGGCTGCTGCTATTTTTAAACTTCCCCTGGAAAGTAGATGATATGATTCCCCTTGCTTATTCATTCTGATGTCACTCAAACCTCCAGGGAGGAAAGTTCCTCTTTACATCCTGCTAAATTGCTTCTACCTGGTATTTGGAATGTTTCTCCTGCAGGTCAGATCACAGCAGATAGGAAGGCTTCTGATGTCAGCCACCACCCCCATGTCTGCCCCGTGTTCTTGGCTCAGCAGACAGCTCAGATAAGAGAGAACGAATGTCTGTGTGATGTCAACCCAGACTCCAGCTGGTAAGGCTGGCCTGGTTAGCACTGGCACTGGGGCAGCGCATGCTGGGGTTGCAGAGGAACTGCATGATGGCCGAGTACAAACTTTAAAAAGTGACTCTAAAATCGTCAGGCAGACTGGGTTTTCAATTTCAGCTTTCTACTTAAGTAACTTGCTCTAAGGTTGTACCTATTACCTTCTGTGAACCCTTTGTTCCCCATCTGTAAAATAGGCCTGATGATACTGTAACTACCTTAGGTATTTGTTTATATAATTCATGTGACATGCTTTATATAGAGCCTAGCACATGGTGCACCGTTAATGTGCACACACACCCACACACACACAGGCCTCCAGGGCTGCGAGAAGAGGCTCTAATGTGTAAATCAGCATCTGTGCTGTGTCTTTTATTTGTTGACTCACGTTTTAAAACACTGTTTTCTCTGTTCCTATCCTCTTAATCCCTGTATTGATTCTCAGCCCTTTGAACCCTTTCTGAACATGACCACCCAGTGTCTCCCCGTTCCCCCAGGGCCTCCCAAAGAAAGTTGTTTACTGACACAGCTTGTATTGAGCAGAGTATCCCAACTATGCACCCCAAATTTGGTGAAAATCAGTCCAGTTGTTTCCTTTTGATATGGTGCATGTGTGTGTGAAAGAGAGACACATTTTTCGGGATGGAGGATAGAAAGAAAAAAGAAGGCAGGGGATAATCCACCTGAGGATAATTGTGCTGCTTTTTATGCAGAGAGCACAGATGCAGCTCAGAGATCTAAGGATCAGGCCAGGGAGGCCCGGGCAACAGACATAGCCATTCCCAAGTTATCCCAGTGAGCATTTTAGCAAGCGTATCAGGTGAGGAAAACCTTACATTGAAGTCGACTGGAACATTTCTTGGTACTCTGGCAAGCTTTGAGCATCCCATTAGCAAAAACTGAGTAGATGAGGGCCCAGAGGTAAGAAAGACAACTTCTAGAGCACACGGAAGGGACAGGAGTGTGAGTGTGACACACAGGACTCACGGCAGCAGGGTTTGGAAACAGAGAAGCCCCTCCTGGCTATGGCAGTGACTTCTCTTGGCCACCCTTGTCAAGGGCTTTCACCAGATCCTGGGTAAGGAGGGGCAGGAGGATGGCTCCCAGGTCTCCAGTGACTGGAAATCACATCATTGCATACACTTTGTGCTTATGTAATTGCCAGCCATTTCCATTCCATGCTTGTAATGCATACTTCGTATTTTTGTCAACTTTAATAAGGTTTGAGTAGGAAAACCTCGCCAGCTGTGTTCAATCTGAGAATCCATTTGAATCAAGATTTTCTACCCAGAATGAGAGAAATCAAGGTAAGAGCATATTTTACTTTAAGTTAAATACTCTCAACTTAAAGGCTCTTAGGATGATTTAAAACAGTAATTCTTCACCAGACAAATATGTCTAAATTTGAATTGCGAGGAACAGCCAAGAGTGAATGTGTACTCTACCATTCTGCATTATTATTTCATAGTACATATAACTTTGTCACAAAAATCTGTAGTTGAATTTTTCTGTTCATTAAAAATACATATTAAAATGTTTTATTAAAATATTTCTGAAATTGTTTTGCTATACTATGTTTAATGGCTTTTATTTTATAATAATTGTAGATTTAAAGAAAAATTATAAAGGTAGTATGGATGGGTATTTCCATATGCCCCTTGCTCAGTTCTCCCCATTCTTAATGTCTTATCTAACCATGTTATGGTCATCACGACTAAGAAACTAGCATTACTATTAACTGAACTCTGCACTTTATTCACATTTTACTATTTGTTCTCCTACTACACATGCCCTTCCTTTGTTCCAGGAGACCACATTACATTTAGTTTTCATGCCTCCTTAGTCTCTTGTGCACTATGACAATTTCTCAGTCTTTCCTTGTTTTTCATGACCCTGACAGTTTTGGACAATACCGGTCAAGCATGTTGTAGAATGTCCCTCAATTTGAGCTTGTCTGATATATTTCTCATGGTTGGTCCAGGATGATGGGTTTGAGGGCAGAAAATCACAGAACTGGAGTGCCTTTCATCACATCATACCAGACACATATACTAGCAACATGACTTATCACTGGTGATATTAACCTCAACCACTTGATTAATTTAGTGTTTGCCGGGTTCTCTTCTGTGAATTTACCATTTTCCTTCTTTCCAGACTCTGTTCTTCAGAGGCCAGACACTAACTGCAGCCCACCCTTAAGGTCAGGAGGAGGGATCAGTAAGTTCCTCCCGGAGGAGGGAATATCTAAATAAATTATTTGGAATTCTACAAAGAATATTTGTCTCTTTCCTTCCACTTATTTAGTTATATAATGATTTATTTGTATCAGTATAGACTCGTGGATATTTATTTTATACTTTGGGTTATTAAACAATACTCTGTTATTTATTCTGTTGGTCAAATTGTTTCACCTTTGGACATTGGGAGCTCTTTCTGTGGGTCCCATCTCCCCTTGGTATATCCCCATCATTGTGTTTTTAGCACTTCCTTGCTTTCTGGCACAATAAGATGTTTCTAGGCAACAGCTATTATATTAAACGTTGCAGCATTGAAGTTTGTTTGAACAAAAGTATAAATTATCTGTGCATCACAACAAATTTCAAATATATTTCTACTCTACTGACTTCTTCATTTAGTAATAACATTGTTGTTATTCTCCATATATAATTTACATTCATATAATCACTATAAAATTAATTTTATCCCCAATATTGTACTTTGTAACTGAATTTGCAACAGCATTTACAATTGCGTCAGTTGTTACACTTTAGACAGAATGAACTCTAAGAAAACTTTAGTTTGATTCCATGAATCGGGTGCAAATAAATAAATAAATAGGACAATGGTTGGATTAATTTACAACTGACTTTCTGGAAGCATTTACGACATTTATGTAAAATTGGCCTCTTTAACTATTTGGCAAGTTCTCCTTCTGCTAATACAGCCAACACATAACAGCTTACCTTCTTTTTTCATACATAGGCAAGAAAAACCAGAATCAAAAGTGAGCAAAAGGAATTTAGAAGAGTCATTAAATATAGATGAAAAGTCATACTGCACCAAATGATTGATATATATATATATATATATATATATATATATACACACACACACATTATAGTTGTATTATCATAGTTGTATAGTTAAATTATCATCTTAGGGCACATTCTCCCTAAAAATAACCACTAACTTTTGAGAGAGATGCCCATGATTTTCCAGCAGATCCATGCTACCTGTTTTTCGTGGGAGTGGTGCTGTCACTCCGGTCTCCATGATGGATGGCTAATGTTGACAGACACTTTGTGCAAGTTACGTGTTCACTGTTGACTTCCTTGAGAAATGGAAATTCAGTACCTAATTTTTCATTAAACTTACACTCTTATTTTTAACTTTATTGCTACCAAAGAGTTTCTCGTAAAATAAAAAAATTATAAAACAATAAAATTAAAAAGTTAGAGGTGTAAATTATATAATAAATAAATAGAACATACTATTGAAGTAAGAGTGTTTGGCCTACTCTTTTTATGCTTTCCAGCAGGACTGCTCAGGTTCTACTTCCTCCAAATGTCTCATAGCCTAAAAATTCCCACATTGCTTATTGACCTGCACCAACTGTTTGCTTGGCAGCTTTCTATGGTACATGACACAGATCACAGATGACTGATCAGTACCCCAGGCAACCAGAATGGACACTGCCGGTGAGTCTGTCTCCCAGTATTACCTGAGACCTGAGGAAGGTACCTGTTGCAGCCTGCTCACATCCAAGCATGTTATTTTAGCAGAGAGCATCCTGCATATTCCCATTGAAAGGGAGATATTTGTGTTCCATGGGGAAAGTCAGGAGATGAACAAATGTAATCATGTATTAAAAAGTGCTTCGAATACTACTCCATGACCATGAAGCAAGCAGGTGTACACAAGAAGATTCAACCCCTCTGGCTTAATATAGTGTAATAATTAAGGACGGTACTTTGTTGAAGAATGAGAGTGTTAAACAAGATAAGCCACCAAGACAGCAAGCGTAAGCTGGAAAGGTCCCAGGTAGCCAGGGACATATGATCATCTTATTTAAAAAGTCTCCTGTGTGTCAGTCTCTGTGGCTTCCAAGGTTTGGGTGAGACTCGAGCGTTGCTCTCCTTTGGAACGCTGGGAACCCCCGCGTTAGGCTCACGCACTGCCACGCGCTCCGCTAGACTCTCTCTCAGCTGTCCGGCACCTGGTACCTTGTGCAGGTGCCCCACCCTGCTGGACTCTTGCAAGGAGACACCCAGGGGATTGTGCAGAAAAATGCCACCCACCCCTCAATGACTATAATTTTGTCCCGAACCATGTGGGGTGGGCTGGACAACACTGAGATCTTGAAGATTTCTCACTTCTTTGTGACCCTTTTCCTTTAGGACAGGTTCTGCCATAGGTCCTAAGCTGTTGTACCTTTGTCCCTTTCTCCTGGGCCTCAGTTAACCTTTTAGGACAGAGGATGACTCCCAAGGAAAGTATTCCCAGAGTCCAAGTCTTACCAAGGAGAAAGACAAAGAGGGAAATGAGATGGTTTGAGAAAGTCCTTTCTCCCTTCCCCAAAAGATGAAGCTCCCCCTCCCGGGTGGGTGGATAGGGCACTATACCACAGTAGCCTCCTTGTGTGGGTGGACACGCCTGATGCTGGCGTTCTGTTCTTTGCCTTGAACACACATCAGAGCCAGGCCCCAGCTGCCCCAGGGGGCAACATGTGTGGGGAGCAGGCAACATACATAACCAGCGATACTCATGTATTTATGAGTTATGAGGCACCTCTCCAGTGGTAGCCACTGGGCTGCTTCTTGGAGATAAAAGAATAACTAAACATGAACCCCCTGACCTCATGGAGTTCATGGTCTAAATCAGAATCCTTCTCACTACAAGAGAAAACAGAAAATGAGGCTTGTTCAGTCCAATCACAACAGCGTGCATGTTTTGGGGAGGAGTCCGTGGCTTTGAATCTGAAAGAGAGCCTAACAAACCCACCAGCTGCATGTTCACCACGCTCACATTTTGGTCCAAACCCAAATACAGCCCCAGGAGTAGCTGCCCACTGCGAGGAGCAGTAATGCTGAACAAGGCTGTCTGGGTTTACAGCTGGCGCTTGGTGGTTGAGAGAAATCATGGATTTGGGCTCTTGTGGTCTTTGTCCTGCAGAGCACATATGATAAGTCATGACAATCAGCTGAATCTTTGTGACAAGAATAAACAGCAGTAAAAGGTATATATTTGTGTTCGCATAATTCCCCTCATTTTGATTGTTAGGCATCTTCTGGTCTGGGCCTCAGGACGGCTTGCTAGTGGGCTCAGATCATGTTGCATTAAGGGTTTGCTCTCAGAATTCAGGATTGTTTCTTTACCCCACTAGGAAAATTAGACCCTTCTCATAGGAAACATGGGAGTAGAAAATCTATTCCGCAAATGTGACTGACCATGTCCTATCTGAAAGGTGTTGTTCTCAGTGTGTCAATGTGGACCGTGGCCTGGCTGTGGTCCCTTCCTTGGGTTCTCCTCTATCCCTGGGTCTGGGCAGGACTCTGGGAAAGGTGTGGGACCCTTAAGCCAAGAGGCCAGCAGCTTTGGTCACAGCAAGAGTGGAGCTGTGTGTGCAAATGTGCAATCCTAGAATATCAGCAGTGGACACGAACACAGGGGTCACCTGAGTTCTCGCTTTGCCAATGCAGAGATTAGCTTGGTGGCAGAGAAGACTCCAGAATATGGGCTTTTTGCTTCTTAGCCCCGGCATTCCTTTCACTCAGCCACAGACCATAGGGTGGTGTCTTGCTTTGTTCTCATTCGGACCCAGATCACTGTTGACCTTCAAAGCATTAAAAGAAAACAATATAACTGAAGGGGAGGAGAATTTGAAATTCTGAGAATGAAGAAGGGCTTGAGAATTTTGATGGATAATTTAATAAGGCTCTTGCCTATATAATGGCTTCCTGGTGACAAACGAATTTATGCCAGTGATTAGTTCCTGGAGACCAGCATGAGCTACCCTATCCTAAATCACCCATCAACTTTCTAATCACTTTCCATGAAGGGAGTTGGGGATGGACTTGAATTATTCTTTTTAACTTCCTTCAGGGACCAGTAAAAAAATTTTCTAGAAAAAGTAGAGCAAGTCAAATACTCAAAAGATCCCCCACGAAGGCTGCCTTCTCTGCATCCCTTGATTAACTTGGGATTTCTATATAGGAGTTTCATCACTGTCACCCTTCCCTTCATAAAAATAAGCCCCACATTTAATTTTTCTATATACCGAGAATGGTGTGATTCCATGTTTTCAGGGGAGTGGATGAGTTTACAGACCAATAAAATTAATGTTGCCAGAGAGCGAGTACTCAAAATTCTCTGTTCCCTTTCCTGGAGGATAGCAGAGACTCTATTTCTCTTCATTTAGCTACAAAACAAAGGATAAAGAAAGGTTAGCAGATGAATCTGTGACTCCTTAAAATTCATTTCACACCTGGGTACTCTGTAAAGTTGGTGTTCATGAAATGTGTCAACACGCACCAATCAGAGGCACAGAACTCATTTCTACATTCTACCTCGCTGGAACACACTTCCTAATCCTCCTTGCAGGGGTATTCCTCACCCTGATCAGCAGTTCCCAAAGGAGGCAAGATAAAGTCCTTTTGATGACCCCATGTTGCAAAATATGGGCTTGGGGAAGATTTCCCTGGGCTCAACCCAAGGGTAGAAGATCAGGCAGCGCCCATGGTTTTGGGGTCCATAGGGAGGGGAGGGGCCACAGGTGAGCTGGCCAGTGTAGGCAGGTTACAGGGGCACAAGGACAGTACTGTATAATCTCTGTGGTGTCTGGTACTCTCTCTCCATGGTGTAGTATGGTCTTTCTGTGACAGCCAAGAAAATCTATGCTCCTCATGGCCAAGCATGGTCCCAGATGAAAGAATCTCACTGGCTGCAAATCTGGCTTCACTATTCTCTAATATGAGTTTCAACCTGAATCTTCAGGTTTGAGTGTGAAAGAAATATTGCATGTGTATTTTATATAAATTAAGTCAACTTCAATTCATATCCTGTAGTGTCAGGATATTCAACCTTATTCTTCCCTCCCGATCTCTACTTTAGGACTGGGCTGTTTTCAGAGTCTCCCATAGAGCCAATTTCTTAAAGAGCCACTCCTGGGCCTTGGTGGGCTGGCCACTCTCTCATGGCAGAAGTGGTCCCTTCAGCCCCTCCTCTCTGCTCCTGTGACCCCCAGACTTCACTCTTGAGCCATCCCCCTGCCTAAAGAATCCCACTGCCAGCAAGATAATCCCTTTCTCTCTCTCCACATTTCTCCTTATTCCCTCCTTCCTTTGTCCTCAAACCTTGGTCTCTTTAATAAGTCTAGCTTCTAGAAACAATAGCATGGAAATGCTGCCAAATAATTCTCCTAAAATAGCCACACATAATACTTACTATATACCTGAATGTTTGGAGAATAAACAAGATATCATGGGAAAGAAAAAAAAAAACAAACTAGAACTGCCCTAAACCAAAATGATCAGGAACTGCCACTCGGTGTGATCCCTTCCATCCCTCCTCCCTTCATTTCCCTCCTCCTTTCTTTCTGTCTGTTTTACTGAGTCCTCTCTGGCCACGGGAGCCTCCACTTGATGTGTTCTGGGTTCCAGCAGGACAGTCTGTGCAGGGCTTCACTGCACGGCCCTGGATCCCACGCGGGGCTCCTGCTTTGGTCAGACGAATCTGCGCGGAGCCCAGATCTTTGTCTCCTGCGGTGTTCATTTCTTTGTTTGTTCCATTGTGAACACCTCCACGTGGCCTGTTCTCTCTGGGACACAGCCATCCTGCCTGCCTCCTTTGCTGACATCCTTGGCCTGACTGCTGAGGCGTTTGCATGGAGACCTAAGTCAGACCCTACCAGGGAGGGAAGGGCTGTGGGGGACAGGGCAGTGAGCTCCCCGCTAAGGGAACCCTCGTCCACCCAGGTCTTAATGGAAGCTCCTCCTATTCCTAACTGGACTCTGAACTGGATTGGGAAGCGTCTAAATCCAGTCTCTGAATACATAATAGTCATTCAGGGACTGCCTAGGGTCAAACAAGTCACTTAACTCCTTTGAGACAACTTCTTCATCCGTAAAGAAGGGATATGAATCATGCCCACCTTGGAGAGTTACTGGGGGGATTAGGTGAGCTATGGCACCTGAAGCATGTAGACTGGTGCCTGGCACATGATGAGCTCTCAGTAAGTATCACCCGTATCTACACTTGCCTTCTCCTTCCGAGTTTGCTGAGCAGAGACTGGCCCATCAGCAGGACAGATTTTATGGTGTGATTTCAGGGTTCATAAAACACAGAATGGCCTGAATGTCTTGCTGAGTGTGGGCATTCCAGAAGACCTTTCCTCCCGGCCCATGCCTGGTGTCCTCTTAGTCTCATTCACCTGCAGGCTTCTTGGTGCTTCTCCAGGAAGGAGGTACTGCCCTCAGTCCCTTTTCTGAGAGAAGATTTCCACAGGGGGCAGGGAAAGAGGGGTTTCCTAGGGCTGCCATAACAAATCACCACAGGTTTAAACTGGGTGGTTAAAAACAACAGAAATGTATTTTCTCACAGTTTTGAAGGCTAAAAATTCAAAATCAAAGCGTTGGCAGGGCCATGTTCTCTCTGGACACTCTAGGGGAGGACCTTCCTTGCCTCTTTCCAGTATCTGACTGTTGTTGGCAATCCTTGGTGTCCCTTGGCTGAAAGGTGTTAGTTATTATTTTTCTTCTATGCCCATCCCTTTGTGGACACCGGTGAAAATTGGGATCTTGCAAGTTTGTTTAGATTGGGATAATGTTGTGTGTTATCCCAATGCCAATTTTGTGCATTTGCCCAATAGAGAGGGGGCAAAAAAATGTAGGGCGTCATTCCTATAGAACTGATGGTGGAGTTGGAAGGCAGTGGCTGCAACACTGAACTCCTGCTTGGGGAACACTGCCTCGTTACCAGGCATGATGGGTTATCCCAACTTACTTTTTGGTCTGTCCCATTCCTTTGCTCACTGCCCAGCCTCACCTGACCACGGTGATTTAGTCCATGACTTCCTCTCCTTGTATTTGCACGATTTTTCTCCCTTTCCTTTTCCAGGTGAGTATTCATCTTATCCTAATGTCTCATTGTAGTCACCCTGGGCTGGAGGCCACGGCAGGCTCTCATTAATCTACCAGCGGTGTGGATGTTCACAGAGTGCAGTATTGGCCAGGTGTTCAAAATCTGTTGAGAAAACTAACTGTTATAGCATCATCCAGCTGGCAAAGGGAGAATGGCTTCCAATCCATGCAGAGCTTTCCATTCATGGGTTCTGACAGACAGCTCCCCACAAAAGGATGCAGGAAGGCTGGTCAGTAAATGGCTGTCAGCCCTAGGGCTTGAGAGTGGTGCGGGAAACAATGCATTGATTCCAGCAAAGTCACTGTTTCTCCCCAGCCCAGGCTTCTGTTTCCTATCCCTTTATCCCACTGGACAGTAAGCAGGACATTTGGAGCTCCAATTCACCAGATTCCTCTGCCTCTCTTTCCTCTGCTTTTTTTCCCTCTTAACTTTGTTCTTCTTTTCGTAATGTCTATTTTTACAACAGTAAGAATTTGGAACATGGCTTCACTCACATACATAAGTGGTGTATACGTGTGCCATCTCTTTCCTCATTCACACTTCCTGTTTGGGATGCTTTCCCTTTTGACAGCCTCTTAAAATTGGGTGGCTTGTCCTTAGCCTTAACCTTGTGGTACTGGCTGAATATGGTCCTCAAATAACCCCTTCTGAATGTTTTTGGCCTAACCAATTAGATTAGGTAAGGAGCTATCATCCCTCATCCCCATGGCCAACCTTCCACTGGGATGGGGAAGCCTCTGGCATGAGTTTCCCAGTTCCCAAGGAGGGGTTTCCTCACTCTCCACCATCTGCTTGGCAGGACTGAGAAGACCCTGTGGGCTGCTACATGGCCCAGGAAGCGTCTGTGCTGCAAATTGGATCTGGACAGAAGGGAATTTCTCTCCCTTCATGTTGACCAGCTCTTGTAGCATATCTCTTCCAGAGTGGTGGCTGCTGCCACTGCTGTCACTACCAGAAACCCTCCTGGTATCCCCGCAGCATAAAAGGATGCTGCACATCAGTCTGTGGCATCTTCATTGGGCTGGCTCAAAATGATGAGCAAGCTACCATGTGATGACATTTTCTTCTTTGTACTACCCTGTTTCCACACTGCTGTCTCCTCTATTCTTTCCTGTGAACTGTTAAAGCTTCTTTTCTTATGAACTGTTTAAGCTTAATTAAGGTCTCGTTTTATTCTTCCCATTTTCACTCTGACAAGCTCTGTTGTACCTGGGTTGAGGATGCAGCCCATCACTGGCAAGAGCAGATGGGGCTGCATATTTTACTGTCCACTGCCCTCTGGGGAACCATCTAAAAGATGCCTTTGTCCTCCCCCTGGGAGATTAGGAGTTAGGGTGCAGTGCACACCAAAAGACGGTGCAAGATGCCACCCAGGATATAGGCAGTTGACAGGGACCATGGGTGGGGGGCACCAAGGCACAGGGAAGAGAAACTGGTAGAATTTATGAAACCTGTGAGGCCTCTAAGACAAGGGTCCTCAAACTACGGCCCACGGGCCACATGCAGCCCGCCTGGTGTTTTTGCCACTGCTGCCTGTCCTGCTTAGCAGCCGACTCCTCACGGTCCCACAGTGCGCATGTGTGGAATCTGCACGGCACTCTCCAACAGCCCTCCAACTTTCTGAGGGACAGTGAATTAGCCCCCTGTTTAAAAAGTTTGAGAACCCCTGCCTAAGTTCTCTGTTATAATTCTTACAGCTCTTTAACACCTCAGTCCTTGAGCAAGCTCATTCTAATCTTATAGGTTCGTGGCCCCTTGATGTTCCTGACAGTCTGAACTCATCTGGACCGGGCGTCCATAGCCACACGCTGACTGACTGACTGACTCTGGGAAGCCATGTGACAATCCTACCCGTGGTGCTTCCTGGTTTTCTTTTAGTACCATTTGGGCATGCGGAGATTGGGAAGCCAGGTACCTCTGCCACAACGCCACACCCCTCCCCACACCTGGCCTGTCTCTTACGCTATCCAGGTGGGGTCAATATACTGCCTTGACCTGTTCTTCAGTAGAAAACCTGAGTCCAAATGTGTGTGCCTGCGCACATCCGGGCACGCAGGCACGCAACCCGCCATGCTCGTCTGTGGACGGGATCAGACGGTGGGGGTTGCCCTCCATTTTGAATGAACGGAGTTACAATTCCATGTCTTTATTTCAGCTTCTCTGGCTGGAAATCAACTGTGCCTGAAACCAACTGTGGATTTCCTGTGCCTGTGGAGAGAGAAGAGAAGCCACGCACCCTGGGTGGTATCTTGCACCGTCTTTTGGGGTGCACCGTATCATAACCCCTAGTTTCAAACATCCTCGGCCCAACACTATGAACAATTCCCAATTGACCTAACCCTCCCACTGCAGATTGCTTGCCTTCCTCTAATTACCTAAAGCATTGTGTTGATATCTATTTTTTCAATTGTCTTATATTCAATTTTGAGATCTACCAGAGAAAATTAGGGAATAATGAAGCTTGGTGCAGCCCTTATGTGAAAAAATTTGAAATCCGAAAGCTATAATGTGGGGAGTGGGTTGTAGGCAGAATTTGGATTCTAGAGTGGACAAAGGAATTTGGTTGTAGGTCCACAGTGCCCTCCCTCATTTGCTTTAGCAGGAACACATTTTGCCTTAATCTGTCAGACACTAAGCCAGGACCTACCTCCTAAGCCAGTGAAGTGTCACAAAGCTCATGTTTCCAAGTGATGTTAAAAAATTCTATTCCATATTATAACTTGGATATATTGTTAAATAATGGCTTTCTTCAAATATTCATTTTTCTAATGTCCAATATTCAAAAAGTTGCTGTTCATTTTTGGGGGTCTGTAGATCTTTCTGTCTAAGCAGTTTCTCACAGGAGGCTAAACTGCTGCAGTGGGGATGGGAATGTCTTCTCTCTTCACCACATGCTGGTGAAAATGCCCTGAGACGAAGGTGGCAAGGGAGGTCTCCTCCTGACCCAGGGCTGGTGTTATTTGAGACAGAATAAGCCGGGGTTTGACAGATGTACTGTGGACCCTTATTACTGTGCTCAGATCCAAGTCCTAGGGAGGGCAGCTGTGGGGAGACATGGAGTTTTTTTTTTTGAAGGAAGTGGACATTCCTGCAGAATGACTTATCATTTGGGCTTTTCTTGTGCTACTGGTTCCTTGGGAGAAGACTTTCTGTGGCCCATATAGTGAGACCTGGGTTCCTCAAGGAAAGCTAGGGATTTGGAAGTCTGGCCAGACCATAATCATTTGGCAAGTTATTTCATGAGCTGGAGTTCATTTCTGCCATAACCTCACACTATAATGCTCACTATATATACATGTATAATATGTGTATGTAAATTCTACATTGGAACACAAGTGGGCTCTTCTGGCTAAGATTTTCTTAACACAAAAGTTTCAAGCATGTGTCAGAAAGCAAACCAAAGCTTATTCCTGGCAAGCTGTCCATGTGCGCAGCAGGACTACAAACAGTGAAAAGCTGTGAGACAATAGCTATTGCGGTACCTTTCTTTTGTTCAAAAGCATTTCTATCCCCATGAATGGAGAAATACTTCTCCATATTTCTCGCGCAGTAAATACCCAGTAGTGGGATTGCTGGGTCAAATGGTAGTTCTACTTCTAGTTCTTTGAGGTATCTTCATTCTACTTTCCATAGAGATTGTACTAGTTTGCAGTCCCACTAACAGTATATAAGTGTTCATATCCCTCTGCATCCAGGCCAGCATTTGTTGTTTTGAGACTTTTTGATAAAAGCCGTTCTCACTGGAGTTAAGTGATATCTCATTATGGTTTTGATTTACATTTCCCTGATGATTAGAGATGTTGAGCAATTTTTCAACAATGTTTGTTGGCCATTAGTCTATCTTCTTTTGAAAAGTTTCTGTTCATGTCATTTGTCCATTTTTTAATGAAGTTGTTTGATTTTTTCATGTTGATTTGCTTGAGTTCTTTATAGATTCTGGTTATCAGTAACCAGAATTATGGTTATCTGTAATTGATAACCAGTTATCAATATAGCCTGCAAATATTTTCTCCCATTCTAAAGGGCCCTTTCTTCTCAACCCAGCCACAAACTCTCTGGAGGCCAGGGATAAAATCCACAGCACCTAGCATCACCCCAAGCCATTGACAGATAAGCAATAAATCCACCCTAAATAGATTGGCTATTTTCTTGCTCACAGGACAGCCCAACAGGCTCATGGAAGTTAATGTCAATTTGGATGAACTTAGAGAAATCTAGCCTTTGTCTAGATATGGCTTTCTGAGATAGACTGTCAGAAGGTCACTCCTGAGCACCACCCCACCTGGGCTGTCCAGACAGCTGCCAGTCACTCTGACAGCCACAGGAGTGGGGAGTTGTAGCCAGTGGCCCCTGGCAGCTTAGAATGTAGGGAAAAAAAATAACCAGCAAGAAACAGCAGATAGGGTGTGGGGATTGGGCACGTTTTTAACAGAAGAGGAAGCATTAAAAATTGGCATAGACATTTGGAGGGACATTTGGCACTGCTGATGAAAGTTTAAAATATGGATAGCCTCTCATGCCCTCTTTCATGTTTCAGTGTCTTTATTGAGATAAACACATGTGTATATGCAGGAGGTGAGTATCAGCAAGTTTGCAAGAGCCAAAAGTAGAAACAACCTAAATGCCACCCATAGGGTCAATGCTAAATAAATAATGGAACATCGATAGGATAGAGTGCAATGCAGTTTTTTTTTTAAATGAGGCAGAGCTTAACAAAGACATAGAGAAATTCTGAAGACAAATTAAGTGAAAAAAAAACCTTATAGAGCAATATACGCAGTATGGTATAATTTATTTAAAAATACAACACCAGCTCCCTCTCATATTGTCTGTATACATTTCCATAAATATAATGCACAGAAATATTTCTAGAAGATTCACATAAGACAATAACAGCAGTTACTTTGGGAGAGAGTTATGGAGGAAGATGGACCATGGAGAACTTTAGCTTTTTCTGTTGGGTCTTCATTCCTTAGAAGGAAATTATCTTCACTTATTGCCCCTGTTAATTAGAAGCAAATCAAGTTACCAGAAGAAATCGCCTTAGATAACACACGAGACTGGAAAGCCGGGGCAGATGAAGGGATTTATGCCCGTGGTTTCTGAATCGTAGTCACTCCTCTTGGTGGAGTCCACGGCCCCAGTGCAGAGACAGGGAGGGTGGGTTACTCAAAAGTGGTGGGTGTACTGTAATTTGTAACCGTTTCTCTGGGCATAGAAACTTGAGTCAGTTTTTTTTCTAGATTCAGGCTCAACATCTGGAGCAGAAGTGGGATATTACCAAGAGAGGAGACGTGTTAGAATAGAGGAGGCCCCATCACCCAGCCAGTTCAAACACACATCAGCAGCAGAGGCCAAGTTCACAACTCCAGGCCAGGGGCTCTTAAGTGCGAGTGTGCACAGAATCCCTTGGCGGTTTGGTTTCACCTGGAAAATCCTGGCCCCTACTCCCAGAGCTAGTTCTGGCTCATGAAGACTGGAGTGTGCGGCCTGGGAGTCTGCATTTCTAAAAGTGCCTGGGACGTTGTGAAGCGGGTGGTGTGTCTCTCGCTCGCAGAGGGCACAGGGGAGCAGAGCGAGGGCAGCCACCTGTCCTCTCTGCTGCCCACCACCCTTTGCATTCACTGCAGGACCAACCCTATTCTGTGTTCCTTCCTGCCAGCTGCTCCCTTTCCCACCCCCGACCCCCCATATCCCCATTTCTAAGTGTTCAAACAGCCTTAAGAAAGGGATACAGAATCCTCGGTAGGGACCGAAGGTAAGGAGAGGCTGTTTGAAGGAGAAAACAGTGGAAAGGGGGGAAAGAGCCAGGGCCAAAAGGGGGAAGAAAACGCATGTTAGTTGGATCATTGGGTTGAAATGAAACATTTTGGATAAAAGGTGACTACATTGGCCTCAGGCACTTACAAGACAGAGTTTGAAGTTCCAAAATTATAAAGCCAGAATCAAAGCTGTTGGCTGAAACTTGTGGAGTTAAATTGAAAGAAAAAGAGTTACCCATTCCAAGGTTCTAGGCAGAAATGTGTGTGGGCAGATTAAATGTCCCAGGCCCTGTCCTCAAGGAGAGCCGGCCTGGTCACGAGGAGCAAGATGTGGTGACAGTGATTGTGGACGACATTTATTGGGTACTTAGTGTACCCCAGGCAGTGTTCTAGCCCTGATTCATTTAATTCTCACAATAACTTGGAGGTGGGTATGGTTTTTTAATCGTTATTTCACAGATACATAAAGTAAGGAATGGAGAATTAGGTAACTTTCCCAAAATCACACAGCTGAGGCAGGATTCAAACTCAGGCAGTCTGGCTTCAGAGCTTGTGACTTAATTAATAAGCTATTGTGCCATAATTCCATGTCAAATTTAGTGAGAGAGTCATTAAAAGGAACAGAAAATAAAGAGAAGTGAAAAAGATCAAATGTGGTGAAAGAAAGAGCTATAGAACAGACAGTGTCCCGAGTGGGTTTTGAAGAATGAATAGGAGTTTTATGGGAAGAAACAATAAGGAGGTGCATGGCATATCCTGGCAATGGCAAGTGAATAAATGCCCAGAGACTATGTGTTGGAGGAATCACAGGAGATATGTACAAGGTGTGGGAGCGAACACACAGTACATGAGAGAGAACTGGAGGAGAGAGCTGAGAAGGGGTGGGGGTGGGGGTAGGAATGGCGGGGCAGGGGGTCAAGGATCTGTGGTCTGAATAAGAGTTTGGAATTTGGGCTTAGGCAATGCGCACCTGGAAAAGATTTTAATCGGGGGAGTGAATGTTCAAAATTGCCATTAAGACATATTAATATTTGCTTAATAAAGTGGAGAAATGATTAGCTCAGGACAAGACTATTTGGTAATGGGTATTCTGAGTCTATATCTATGCAGGTCAGGTCAAGCAGAACTCTGGTGAATTAGGGGAACCAAATAACAGGCCTTTCTAATTTTCCGGTTCTTCCTGAATTATATGGTTTTATGCCTCACATGTTCCCTTCACATAGACACAGCCTGTGGGCTGACCTGCAGAAATTGCTAAAGTATATGAACTCACTCATCACAGAGGACTCATGTGAAGGCTTGCTGCTGTCATTTTTAGTGACACTTAATGCTTCTATGGGAGCAGGGGGCAAACACTTCACATTTCACATCAGGGAGTGATCAATACATAGTCGTGCCTAGGGTCTTTGTATTCTGAGCTCCTGCACTCAACTCACTGCAACAGAGCCAGATCTAGGAAATGGGAATGTTGTCAGTGAAGGAAGGAGACAGACCATCCTAGGGGCAGGAGAAGTGATCCTCTCCCTGTGGCATGCCTGCTGTGCATAGTGGGCACTGAGCTTCAGAGCTGTAGAGCAGTCACCTCTTGCATTTGTCTAATCACGGTTTTATGATTCGCAAAGAGCATTCGCGTGCATGATCTCATCTGAGTTGGGTGGAAGCTGCCATTCGCACCTCTGTCACTGGGACCAAAATACCTTGTGACTTCACTGAGCAGCTGGAGGAGGGGTGTGAGGAGCTCAGCTGCACAAGTGGCGGGAGGAGTGGGGAGGGGACCCTGGAACTGTCTCTGTGCTCTGGGGGGAGGGGCAACTATTGCCGGTGAGTGGGAAAGAAGATGAGCCAAGCGTGGAAAACTGTCAAAGGAAAACTCCATGGGCCTCTTACACCACTGGTTTGGTGCATCTCCTCAAGCCATATCCAGTTGAGATGGAAAGTGGGGAGTGCTCTGAATCTTAGGCTCTCTTGGAGAGACAGTTGACTCTGCTTCTATAAGGGATCTCCATGCTTAACAAACTCACAGTATTTTGTTCCGTTTTGTTTTTCAGCCATATCTGATTCTCCCTGCTGTCATCTTTCTAGTTTTATCTCCTCTTCAAGATAATACTGTTTGGGAAACAAAAGCTGAATTATTAGTTTCTCCCAAATACCTTTTCTAGGTAAACTCATATCTGATTCCTCATGACATATGTGGTCCAACTAGGAACAGGAGATGAAAGTTAAAATCAAAAAGAGAGACTAGAACTTGGCTTCCTAGAAGGTAGGGGAGGTCCATACTCAATGTTAGCATTTCTTGCACAGAACCCACTACCCAATACATTTTTGCTTAATGGATTCATGCTATATGGAAGATAAATAAGTGAAGAGAGAGATAAGAAAGTGAGTCAGGGGTTAGAGAATACAGATATGCTATATTTAAGCTTATAATGCCTTTTTTTTCTACTAGTTCCCACTCTCTAAATGGATTACCTCATTCATCACCCCTCATCTGGATTCTCTAAATGCAATCCATACAATGGGGGAAGACAACAAACCCAGGAGAACACAGTCCTGCCTCTGAACACTTGAGCCAGGCCTAAGAACCTGCACATATGCACACATTCCTTGGCATTTAGAAGTGAAGTGTCAATATCCAGTCTGCCCACCTGCCTTCACAGCGTGGAGGGTGGTTACTGTCAAGAGGGCCTCTCATATCTCTCAGGAAAGAGGAGTCAGGAGACCAATTTGTCCTCATTGACTCAAGGGTGGAATCGGATTCTTCTCAAGGCAAGGTAGGACAGGATTAGGACAGGATGGAGGGAACATGAGGCATGCTCTTGAGGAAGTGACACCCTACATAAAGGTGGCACTGCAAGATTGTTGTGACTTTTTCCATGTCTAAATTCTGGTTTAGCATTCTTGGAGTTCTGTCCCCAGAGAAAATACACAAAGCCTAACATATATCTAGAGACTCTTATTTTGCAATGTGACTTCAAAATCTGAAGCAAATTTCTTTGAATTTTTTTACTGGTAGAATATCTTCATCTTTTTTGGATGAAATTTTATTTTATTTTATTTTTTTTTTTGAGGGAAAAAAACATCATTAGGAACCAAAGTTGGTGAATAACATTAATGACTGAGCTGTGAGTGGTACTTTTGAGAAAAAGGAAGTGTGTGTGTGTGTGTTCACGTGCATGTATATTCATTCATACTCTAGTGAAAGATTTAGAAAGATTCCAAGAGTGAGTTGAGACCTGGCACTCATGGAAAAATATGTATAGAGCTTCCCATGTGAGAATGAAGTGTGACATTTATTTGGAGAAATGAATAATGATTTTGCACACTTGCTGGGGAATTCACACTTACGTGTGCACACATGGATAAGTAGCAACTTTTAGAAGCTGGCAGCCATACTCTCTTGATTGTGACCTAGTCACTCTTCTTTCCCTGATACCACCACATCTGCGGTATGAGCCAGCACTGAGTCTTCCCCTTCTGTGAGTTCTAAATATATATACTTGAAAGCCCTAAAGGAAATGTGATGAAGGATTCACAAGAAGAATGAGAAGTACAACCAGAATTTCTTCAATAGCTTCTTCTCTTTGCCTTCTTCACTTCCTATTTCCTTTTCTCTGAGGAGTGCCAGACTAGGTTAGAGTATTATTATATTAGATAATAATTCCTGACTTTCAGTTCTTGCTTTATGACTGTCTTGGATATAGAACTATGTTTGCTCAGGGAAAATGGGTCACAGATTGCTAAACTAGCTCCTCACCATGCAGCGGTTAAGAGCTGTTTGTTTTTCAAATACCTTAATTGTATGGTCTACCAGAAAAGAGCAGCACTGAAAATTATACCTCTGGACTAAATGCAACCAGATGGACAAAAACAACAAGGCGTTTGAAAAAGATAAATGCCCCACAATCCCCCTGTGGTTGGTTTTATCGCCAGTTAATTTTATAATGGCTTCTTCTGGAGCAGGGGTATATTCCCTTGGGGCAGGAGTAGGTCCTTAGCTAAAACCAGGCTGCTTCCAGAGGGAGGGTCCTCCTTGCTGCCTCTTTGGGTAGAATTGGAGTAAATGTGTTGGTTTGGGGCTGGGGTAATGGGTGGAGCTGCTGGGAGAGTGGAATTCTGATCTCAAGAGCAGCGACACATCCCTCTTTGTTTTATGATTCTTGGCTTTCATTTTGCAGAGGCTTTTGCTAGACACAAAGCAGGGGTTTTTAGTCTGGTGTGGGTGAGTGGAGCTGAGCCGGTGGGATGCATGGAGTTAGGTGATCTGGTTGGTCATCGGCAGGTTAAAGTTTTAAAAGCCGGCGTTGCTATGGAAAGAATATTCCATGCTGAGCAAGGGCCACGGGGACTTATCAGTGGAGTCGGGATAGGGCTGACTTCTGGATCCGTGTTCTGTTTCCCAGGACTATAGTGTCCAAGCAAAGTCCTCCCTGTGGGTTTGCATCAAAATCTAAGCAAGCAGACTTCTGTGCTGTCTTCAGCCACAAGTAATTATTATATACCATGTCACGTAGAGTGTAATAAACAGATTGGATTCAGGGCTGGGCAGTGAAGAAGGAGGGGTGGGGAGAATGTCCAGAAAGAAATGTAGATCAAAGACCTGGTTGACCCTCTTCTCATGAAACAACTGTGATTTTCTGGGATTGGTTGAAGGAGCTCATCCTCTTGGAAAAGAGTTCGCCCCCTCCCACCACATCCCTAACTCTGCCACTGTTGCCACCAAGATGAAGTCTTTGAAAATGGAGAGCAAGGAATGTATGGTGCTCTAAGTATCTGTGTTAAAGAAAAGAAAATAGACAGGTTGAAGCAGTGAGGCCTGAGCTCTACTAAGGCATAAGTAGATTGGCAGAGCTAAAATGGTCATGCAGTTAACATTTCTTTCTCTTTCCTTCTAGAATAGTCTCAACCATAGCCATTGGGTCTCTATGCTCATGTAGTTTAATAGTCATAAAGTGTCCAGTAATTACTTCATATAAACTCCTTCTCACTCCCTTCAGAAGGTCTTTTCCTTCCTCTGAAATCTCCTTGGTGCCCTTGCTCATGTGATCTCTTCCACCAGAAAACGTATCAAATGGTACACCTTAAAAATGCTTACCTTAGTGTAGGTCAATTATATCTCAATAAGGCTTTCAAAAAAAGTCTACCTAGTTTGATCTTATGTTGAGTCAGTCTTTTATCAGAATTTTAAAAAGTATATAAAATTTACATACATTGAGATGAAAACCTCTTCACTGGAAAATTTGATATCTTGATAAATGTATACATCCACATAGCTACCGTTCTGATCAATACAGAACATTTCAACCACCTTAAAAAATTTTCCTCATGTCCCTTCTAATGAAATTCCATACCCTATAAGAAAACACTTCTGAATTCTATCATCATGTCTATTTTGCCTGTTGCTTAAACTTTGTAAGAATAAGTACTGTTAAGCCTGTCCTTTTTCTTTTTTTTTTTTTTTATTTCAGCATATTATGGGGGTACAGATTTTAAGGTTTCAATAAATGCCCTTTCCCCCCTCCCCCCACAAGTCTGAGTTTCCAGCATGACCATCCCCCAGATGGTGCAC